>JABUQX010024290.1:17500-22500 GCA_015478945.1 Trachelipus rathkii
AGCATGCAAATGTAAACACCCAAAGTGAACTAGCGAAACAGAATTAGGAACAAAAAGCTTCATTATTAAAGGAAGAATTATGATTAGAATGATCGTGCATAGGAGTACTGTGAGAGGGTTGGAACCTCTTATTGGAACGTAAATTTCTAGGGCTCCCTTCACGCGGGCCCCCGAACCTTTGATAAGGCACATAACTAGCATCAGAAAGATCGGATTCTGACTTAGAACGTTCAAAACTACTTTCATGAGCACTACTATTCCTATCACCAAAACCATGAAAAGAACTCTGAAAAGAATCTTCAGAATCAAAATTAGGATCATTAACACATTCGGAAATATTTTGATTAGGATTAAAAACCGGACTATTTTGTACTCTAATAGGATCTTTAAAAGAAGACTGAGAATACCTTGAATTATTAACCGAAGGTTGATTAAAATTTCTTGCAAATTTATGCGGAATACAAACATTTTCCTCCTCATCAACTTCTTCTGTTGATGCATCTTTCACATCTTCATTTTGACCATCGAAATGTACTTTCTTATACCTATTATTATTACCAGAAGATTTACTTAACTCTTCAGACGTAGGTTCGATCATAACAGGTTCAGCAACAACCTTAAAATTGTCGCTATGGACAGCGATCTCCCTACCAGTAGCCAAACACTGAAGGATAAAACGATTTCTACCCAGGACCCCCACAACCCTGTAAGGACCCTGCCAACGTTTAAACAATTTAAAAGGTATTTTAGGTGGTTTAACAGCTAAAATATAGACACGACTACCCACCTTGATATCCCTTTCCAAAGCTTTTCCGTGTTGCCTAGACACAAACTTTTGAGTTTCCAACTCCAAATTCTCTTTTGCTATCTCTCTTATCAAATTAGTTCTTACACTTAAATCTATTAGTTGATCGTGTGTTGGACGAAAATCTTCTTCCAAATTTATAAAAGGAGATACGTAGTTATCTACATCATAAGGTAGGCGCTTGTTGTAGCCATGGAGTACATAATGTGCACTCTCCCCTATCGATTCATTAAAAGTGCTATTTAAACATAATTGAACAAATAGTAAGTAATTGGACCAATCGTCCCCCTTTTCATTAATGTAGTGTCTAAGGTAATTTTCAATCTGGAGGTTGGTTCTTTCACATAGAGAATTAGCTATAGGACTTCTCACGCTGATTTCTACCTTACGGATCTTCCACAACTTACAAAGTTGCTTAAAGAAATCAGATATATATTCTCCACCCCAATCCGAGACTAATATACTAGGGCAGCTATGTCTTACTATAACGCGATGTAATAACGCATTGGTGATGTGTACGCCACTCCTCGAAGGTATACCACAAATCTCAACATACCTCGTTAACGAATCCTTAAACAAAATATATTTTGCACCAGAAACTTTACAAGTCAGCACAAAAAATGGAGAGCCGATAATCATGATATGTAACACGTGAAACGGTGCATAAGAAGTGGAACTTGAATATAGGCGCTCTATGTAGAGTGAATATTCACTTTACTTCAGACATGAAGAACAATCTTTACAAAACTGATAGACTCTTTTAGTCATACCTGGAAAAATATATCTCTCCTTAATTTTCTTCTCTGTTCTTATATGGCTCATGTGTCCTGATCCCAAGGAACAATGACCAATATTCAACACAGTGTATATTAAAGAATCTGGTATCTCGATGAGATACTTCTGCTCATTAGTTACATAATATAATATACCTTTTACATACGCATGTGGAAAACTATGAACACCCCCTTTCTCTTTGACAAAATTTAATATAGGAATTAATCCGGGACACTTCTCTTGTTCTGCTTTAATAACATCGGAAGTTAAATTATATAACTGAGTATTTGGAAACAAAACATCGACACGTGAAATAAAAGAAACTGGAACATAACCAGGTGGATTTCTCGACAAGAAATCTGGGCAGATATTCTTTTTCCCTTCTATATACAGTATTTCAGGTTCAAAAGAGTTAACTTTAATAGCCCAACGTGCCAATTTGTGCGACAGATCTTTATTTTTAAAGATCGAAACCAACGGCTGATGATTAGTATAAATGCGTATTTTATAACCAAAGATGGTGTTTCTAAACCTCGTTAATGCCCAAGTGATTGCCAAGGCTTCGAGATCGATAGTACTGTAGTTCTTTTCTGACTTACTCAGAGTGCGAGAAGCGAAAGAAATCGGACGAATATTTCCATTATTATCTTTTTGTGCCAATACTGCCCCCAGCCCAATGCTGCTCGCATCTGTTGAAACAATAAAATCTTTCGTAAAATCAGGAAACTTTAATAACGGATCAATAATTAACTTTTGTTTCAGCGTTTCAAACGCTCGTTGTTGCTCTTGGCCCCTAGAGAACGGTACACCCTTTCGAAACAAAGACCTTATTGGCTGTGCTATGGCACTAAATTCGGGAACCATGGAACGATAAAAAGATACAAAACCTATGAAAGAACGTGCGGACGAGACGTCGGTCGGCACAGAAAAAGACTTCAAAGCATTAAGTTTGGTCGGATCTGCCGACAACCCTTTAGAACTTATTTGGAAACCCAGGTAAACAAGTGACCTTTTGAAAAAATTGGCCTTCTCGAGTTTCACCTTTAACTTAACCCTTTTTAACGCTTGAAAAACTAACCCCAAACTGTCATAATGTGACTTAATATCTGTAGAAAAAACGATTATATCGTCTAGATAAACCAATGCGTGAATACCCAGGAGATGAGACAATGCTAACTCCATCACACGACAAAAAACGTTTGTGGCGGTTCGTACTCCCATTGGTAAACGAACCGGTTCGAAGTGACCTCGTTGAGATGAGAAAGCTAAATACGGGCGGCTTTCAGGAGCCACGCCCACCCCGTAGTAACCTGTGATGAGGTCCAAAGATGAGAACACCGAAGAATTACCTAACTTGGACAACGTAGATTTAATGTGGGGTACAGGAAATTGCACCGGTACCACATATTTATTTAATTTCCTATAGTCCAATACGACCCTCGGACGAGGATTATCCTTTTTGGGTATTATAAGAAGAGGTGAATTATGTGGGGAGTTGGAAGGTTCTATGTATCCCTTCAACAAGCAATCATCAATCCAGCTGTCAATATCTTGCTGATATCGATGGGGCATATTATAGTTAGCCGTATAAATATACTTCGGAGCATCCGGTGTGAGCTCCAGTTTAAACTCACTTAAAGGACAAACTTCTACTCTATCATTGTTAAGCGCTATCGCTTCTTTATTTGCTATAAGGAAGTCCAAAATTTGTTCCATCTGCGTGGGGTCTTGCAAAACCACCAAATCGGAATCTTTCTTTGATTTAGACAACAAAATTTCCCTGTAAACTTCACGAAGTTCCTCATCCGAAAGACCTTCGGAGCATTCTACTTTATTTATATTTGATTCATAACTGCGAAATGAAAGAGAACTTGCACTAGAAATAACAACATTCTTATCTAAAACAATTGAAGACGGACTGTAATTGATACATTTTATTACGATAGTGCCATCGTGCACTGTGCTAAGTACGTTAGCAAACATAATATTCTATAATGAATTTCTTTCAGAAACAATATAAGAATCTTCGGGAGGCTTCGTCCCTGCTTTTGATTTAACATCCACCGATAAAAGATAACTAGAATAGGGCTCAAACTTTACTGAGTTTGGCAGCAAAAGTTCATAAATTTCGTCGTCTGCAATTACGACTTCGTGATGGAAAGTTTCACTTTCGAAATTAATATAGTTAGTTTGAAAACTAAAATTGACAGATTCGGTTTCTGAACCACCGATTTCTGTTGAAGAATTATCATACAATAAGGAATCAAAACTAGGTTTGACATCACTAATTAGTGGATTGTAAACGTGCAACGGAATATTTACATAACTGTTTTTGTCTTTCATAATTATACAATCATTATGAAAATCTAAAGCAATCAGAAGACTCGAAATAATATCGGAACCTAACAATAAAGAACCATTAAAACAACATTGTTGATTAACAATGACAAAGAAAACATTAAATAACCTATTATTAAGAAGCATCTGTAGTTTTATACGACCTAAATTAGGTATCACATTCCCCGATATAGACTTAAGAACAATGTTAGTCTCGTTTAATTTCACCGGATAAATTTCTTGTATCCTCTTTACTAACCCCTCCCTAATCAAACTGACAGAAGACCCACTGTCTATGTACCCCGAAATTTCTTTAATAAACTCGTATTCAACAGTTAAACTTACCTTAAGAAAATAGCTCTTACCTATTAAAGGATTTTCCTCCACTCTAAATGCGTTCGTGGAAAGTGAATTTTTAACCTTATTTGAAATAAAATCAACCTCAATGGGGCTTAATACGGCATCTTGAGGTGCCAGATCCGTAACCCTTTTCAAAAATTTTCATCATAAAAAGACCTCTCATGCGATTGTTTCGCTGGGTGGAATGCGGAATTATCATAAAAATTTTGCGCATGGCGCGTATTCTTAGCACAGTTATTTCGTCTAAACTGCAAAAAATTCGATCTTTTATCGTGAAATTCATCTTCACGGACTCCATATTTGACATTTATACTCCTTACATTTGAGTATGAAAGATAATTTGGGTCTAATGAATTGACCTGAGATACGTGGTGACGTTCATCATTTTGGAACGAATTCAGAGACTGATACTTAACTATTCTATCTCCGGGAGTTTGTGGGGAGTTTCTACCCGAAAATACCTGCCTATTCTGGACATTAGTATTATATTTATTAACTTTATGATGCATATTTGACAAATCTTGACAAAAATTTACATGTGAATGATAATTACGGCCGCTCTGACCTTGTATAAAACCTTGTTTAGAACCCCTAGAAAACGAAGAATTAGAATGAACATTATTTGTACCTTGAGAATATTTCTCTAACTCAGCAGGTGTAATTACCTTAACTCTATTCAAACTTTGTTGAGAATGAGGATTCCAAACAGTATTTTAGCATCTCC
>JABUQX010024290.1:27500-35639 GCA_015478945.1 Trachelipus rathkii
GTTATCGTTGATGGGATGAGCAAGTTCATTTCCTCTTCGACAATCTTTTAATCCCTCAAAACCCATGGTTAATCGTGCTCGTGTCTCTGGCCATTCAGCGCTAAGAAGTGCGTATCGATGTGGAAAAATTCCTCGTTCTCCTATCACTCTTGCTAAATTCATTCAGCTAGAAATCGTGCAGGGATACTTCTTCGACCAGCAAGTGGACTTTCATTAAACGAAAGCACCTATCACTCAACTTGGCTCTCCTACTGAACCAAATCTCTGCTACTGCCCAAAAACATTCTCTAACAAGCTTCTGTGAATTATCTTTCCTCCTCTTATCGCTCTGATGGTTCTGTTGCTAATACTCCAATACAACTCTTCAGCATCCTATTTTCCTCTAACTCATCCCTGGATGATTCTGTCATTCCTCTTCCTTACTCCTTCTCCTCTCAGGTGGTCCCTATGCCTTTACCTGTGATTACTTTTGATCGGTGCATGGGTCGCTGAAATCTATGAACGTTAGGAAATCGCGGATGGACCGGAGGGCATTCCTTCTCCGAGTTTTGAGGAAGTGTGCTTTCCAATGCTGAAACCTCGCCCCTCGTTCAATCTATATCTTCTATGCTCCAATACTAGCACTTTCCTCAGTGTTTGGAAGCGCGCATATGTCCAATCTATTCCGAAAAAGGAAGCCGCTCTGACCTTTAACTATCGCCCTAACTTGTATTCTATCTAAGATCTTTGAAACCCTTTTCAACCCTCATTTCTTAGACCGCATCTGGAATCCATTCCCTTCTTTCCGATCGCCAGAAGGCTTTCGGCACTCGAGGTCTACTAGCGGTATACTTTCCTATTTAACTCAGATTTATGGTTTTCCGCCCAAAGGAACTACGGGGAGACTTGCGTGGTGGCGCTTGACATATCCAAGCATTGACCGGGTATGGTAGGCGTCACTGCTCTCCAAGGCTCCCTCCTTTGGGTTTCCTTCTTTCTTTGCTAACTTATGTCTTGCTTTCTTTCAAAATCGCTCAATATCGGGCTAGTGTTGATGGGGCAATTTCTTCTTCTTTTTCAGTTCAATAAGTGGTGTCCGCAGGGGTTTTGTATTATCTCTACTTTATTTCCTGCCTCTATCATTAATAATTCTTCTCACCTGCCACATTAAACTCTATCCACTCATATGACAATGACTCCAACCTTCATTCTTCAACTCATTTCAAATTATGCTCCCTCTTTTGATTTCTAGAATTGCCCTCGGTCCTACATCTTATCCGATCTACACCAGCCTGAATCTGGATAGAATTTCAGGGTGGGGTCGTCTCAACCTTGTGGAAAATTTAGTTCTTTAAAAACCACAACTTTACAAATTTCAATCACAAACGGTTGCCTTAGGGTGGACCTCAAGGAAACTAGGAATTCTGTTTAGACTGCGAGACTTTTTCCTCTTCTCAGCTACCCCAGCTATAAAGGGTCTCATTCGCCTTTTATGGAGTACTGCTCTCATATCTGTTAAAGTCTGGTTTCATCGGCTTTTGGATAGGGTAGAGTCAAAGGCCAAAGGCTTATAAACATATCCTGTACTTTCTAGTTCACTGACCCTCTACCTTTGCGGCGCGATGGTTGGTGCTTTATCTCTTTCTATAGGTACAGTACGGCAAGTGCTCGACGGGAACCTCACTCGTGTACCACCACCACCTTTGCGACGCCCGTCGTAGCACAAAGGGTGCGTTCCCGGGCACAGTGAGTTTTGTGTTGATATTGGTTACTCCAGACTAGTTCGCTGCGGTGCTTCTTCTTTCCTGCCCACCTCTGGTTCTGTGGAATTCTCTCCATCTTCTGTGTTTCCCACTCATTTTAAATCTCCCTCACTTTAAATCTGCGGCCTGTGCTCATTGCGTAATTTGCGCTGACAAACTGTAAAAAAAAATAAAATAAATAAAAAGGTTCAATAAGGAATTTATAAGCTAGCTGAAACCCCACAAGGAATGGCATCTCCGACGGTAAATCACTTCTAGAATGCATTTAAATAGCATAAGCGAGGAGCTTGCTCGCGTGATCAAAAAAAAAAGATTCACAAGAAGTGGAAGCCACCTTATCAGCAACCCCTGACAAACAGCACTGATAGTGACGATGGTGGCTTTTTCAGCAAATAAACCTACTGAAGATGAGGACTTGGATATGTTAGACTTTGATAAGTTCATGGTCGATATTGCATTGACAATCTTCAATTCACCTTCAAAAGGGAATCACACCAAGGAACCTTATCAAAAAAAAATTGAAGAGACAGTCATCGAGGAGCAAAGATAATTCAATTTGCAATCTGTGAAGAGGAGATGAGGGACTACGAAAAACATGGAGATGCTGCCTACAGAAGAGAAGCCTTTCATGTGGTGGCATGAAAATGGGCCCAGGTTTCCATTATTATCATGTGCTTGCAAGAAATAATTATCACCCCCTCCCTCATCAGTCGAGAGCGTCGTATTTTTAGTGTAGGTGGAATGTAAACAACCCCAAAAAGGAACAGTCCCCCATAAAGGAATACTAGTGAAAGCTTAATGTTTTTGCATCACAATTTTGAAGAATTTTTTATTTTGGTATTGAATGATATCTACTTTTATCTAAAAAGTATAAATTATTTAGTTATGTCATGTTTGAGTAAGTAGCGTTTTTTTTATTTTGTCTTTTCAGATGATTAATGAGGTCTCTTCTTTCATTATTTTTTATTTCTTTAATATGTAGCTAATTAAAGAATCTCTTGTAAAATTGTAATCATGTTAAATTATTAAAGCTAGTACCTAAACTTTGTTAATACTTTCTTGGAATGGAAATGGAATATTTTTTTGAATAAAACATAAACATAAAAAAGTTTATTAATATTATATTTGCATTTAAAATTTTCCTTAAAGATACAATTTTAATTTAATAAAATAAAAATATACTTGGGGTACTACCAAATATGAAATAAATGACTAAGGTATTGGTTGTACAATGTACAGGGAATGCAATCCATGAGTTGCCCAGCGTACACAAATGTTTTATCTTATTACTGTGTATTTATTAATTAAGGGTTAAGTATCGGTATCCGTATCGGCACCTAAAAAAAAAATTAGAGTTCGGGTATCAGTATCAGCCTACTTTTTCTTGGTATCGGTACATCCCTATATATTATATATATATATATATATATATATATAATATATATATATATATAATAATAATATTATATATATATTATATATATATATATATATATATATAATTATATATATATATATATAATATATATATATATATATATATATATATATATATATATATATATATATATATATATATATATATATATATAATATATAAAAAGCATAAAAATTATGAAGATATACCAACCAAGAAAGTAATCTCTTATCTCTCTGGTGTTCACTAAACACTGAAGAACACTATTCATAAAGCAGGTATTGCCAATATTATCGAGACCACACATGCACGAGAACAGCCTGCCAACTGCAGAGTTGGAATTACAAATTATACTTGGTGATAGGGAAAATCCTGATAAATTGGAGGAACTTGATACAGATTTGTTGGGAGATATTAATGAAGTTGGTTTCTGAAAAAAAAAAAAAAAAAAATATATATAATATATAATATATAATATATTATTATATATATATATATATATTTATATATATATATATATATATATATATTATATATACATATATATATATTACTATATTATATTACTATATTTTTAATGGTGCACTTTTCTCTTTGCTTACCTAACCTAACCTAACCTAACCTCTCAGGCAACATATTACTGACCACCATTTATCCACATATCATATACACAAGATTAAAGTACACACCCCTCTTCTAGATAACACTTTACAGACATTCCTACTATTCATATCCCTGTGTGTGTGGGAGAAAGAATTGCCCACATCGTATGTCCTGCGTGTCATAAAAGGCGACTAAGGGACCATGGTAGTTGGTTGGCTGGCCCACATAGCCATCTATCTCTTGCAGGAATGCCAAATGCCAGGGCCTAGGAGAAGTTCGTGATCGCCGTAAAACGGCCTTCTCTCTTTCGGCGAAATTGTATGAATCATATGGGTACATGGAATGTCAGAGGAATAAATGTTGGGAGAAGAGGAGAGAGGTGATGGATGTATTTAGAAAGGGAAAATTTGATTTGCTCGCTGTGACTGAAACAAAGATAAAAGGAAACAGTGAAAACGAGTGGTGTGGTGTGAAATGTGTGTGCGCGCTGGTGTGGAAAGGAATGAGAGAGGTGAGAGAAGGACGTTTGCAAATTTTGATGAGTGAACCTGTGGATACAAAGCATGGTAGACTTTGTGTGTGGTAAGTCCTAGAATTCTAATGGTTAAATTTAAGTTTGAACAAGGTCAAGGTATGTGTGGTTGTGACATATGGTCTATCTGAGGGAAATGTTGAAGAGAGTACGATTTTTTTTGGATAATCTGAATGATGTTCTGGATAGGGTGAGTAGGAGCTTCAGATTGATAGTGTTTGGGGGATCTGAATGGTTGGATAGGTGATCAAAAAAGGGAGGTATAACAGTGGTTTTGGGGTGGCGGAGAAAATGAGAATGGTAAGAGTGTGATTGATTTTTGTGAAGAGAGAGGTATTGTGTAAGTAATACTTTCTTTAAACACAAGAGTAGTCATAAGAATATACTGAGTTGGTGTAGGTAGAGATGGTAATCGAATGAAAAAGTATGATTGTGTTGGTGAGGTGAAGATGTTGAAGTATGTGTTGGATGTTAAATCAGTGAGGGGTCTCCTTGGTTATTCAATTGTATATGGATGGGGTTATGAAAGAATTCGAGGTGGGGATGGCAGAAATGGTGTTAGAAATGATGGAAATGGAGATGAGTGGAGGGTGCGCTACTATTATGTGCGATGTTTGGTTCTGTGTGCGATCTGAAGAGATTGAGAAGGATTGGTAGAGGAGATTTGGCAGAGGTGTGTAAAAGGGGGGTGGAAAGTAAACGTAGATAAGAGTAAGGTTATGGTTGTGAGTGAGGACAGTCCTTAGTGTGAAGTTATGTTAGATGGTGAGCAGCTGGAACAAGTGTCCCTGAGTTAAATATTTCGGTACTATTTGGATGAAAGGGAATGGTTTGATGCAACGAGTGTAGTAAGGGAAAGTTGTGAATGACAGGAAGGTTGCTGAGATGCAATTAAAACGTTGGTGAATGTAAGGGACAAGTCTTGAGTGCTATAGGGTTCTTACATGAGGGTAGGTTGTTACCTGTGTTATTGTATGTGTTCCGATGGTGGAATAAGAAGTATAATCTAAAGTTCAATGTGTTCCAGATGGTAAATCTTAGGGGCATGCTAGGTGTGAGAAGAATTGATAAAATGAGGAATGAACTATTAGAGAGTTGTGTGGGTTTTACGAAAGGGGTTAATGAGAGAATAATGCAATATGTTGATACCATGGGTCATGTGTAGAAAGGAACCAACTATAGTCACTCGGTAAACCGGGTATTTGTATTGGGGCGAGTGAGTTGGGAACTCAACTGGGCCGGGAGACCGAAGAGAAAGTGGATTGAGTCGGTGAACGAATGTCAGAAGAAGAGAAATGTGAGTTTGGCAAAGGCGAGAATAAACGGTGCACAATAGGGTGAATGGCGGGTTGTATGGGGGCACTGTTGTGGCCTCACCTGGGCCAAGGATGAACTCCTTAACCTTGACGATTTACCCTATAGTGATAAGTGGTCCGGGCGCGGTCCACCATTGAAGCTCTAGGTGGATTTTTCTTCTGTGATGAGTTCTCGCTAATTAATGGTAAGGCTGGGCTTTCCTTTCAACTTTTGTCATATTCTTCTACTGCTTTTCTTTGCCGATGCTTGACATGCAGCTTAAGCTGGGTCCCAGTGTTTGGGCAAGGAAGGAAGGATAAAGAACAGAAGAGGTATGTATAACAATATATATATATCATATATATAATAATATATATATATATATATATATATATAATATATACATATACCTTTATATTATATATATATATATATATATATATTAGTATATATATATATATATATATATATATATATATATATATATATATATATATATATTTGATAATTGGGATACTGAGATGGAGAGAAAGAGATAAGCCGAGGAAATTAGTTAAAAAGAGATATCTGTTAGAAGAACTAAAGGACCAGGCAACGAAGGAGAAATTTGATGAGACCTTAAAAAGGAGAAAGATGCAAGTAGGAAATATGAGAAACAATAGATGAAAAATGGAATAAATTTAAGGGAAATATGATGGGAACAGCAAAAGAGGTCCTGGGAGAAAAGAGAATAAGTAGAGGGAGGAGGAAAAAGACAGCATGGTGGAACGATGAAGTGAAGGCTGCCATAACTTATAAGAATAGGGCATACAGGAAATGGATGAAAGCAAAAACTGAAGAAAATAGATTGGATTATGTTGAAGCCAGAAACATTGCAGAAAGTGCACGACAAAAGGTGAGAGCATGAAGCAAGTCCTGGGTAAAAATAGGTCGGATCTGAAGAACATGATGGGAATAAAAAAATTAATCTACGGATTGGCTAAAAGTATGAGAACCTCGAAAGAACCAGAAACGCACGTCATACTGAATAAGGAGGGAGAAACGTTGGTAGGGGAGGAAGAGGTGTTGGAAAGATGGAGAGAATACTTTGAGGAATTATTGAGATTTGAGGTTGAGGAGGTGCAGATGGAGAGGAAACGGCAGGTGGTGGAGGAAGGAGAAAGGACAGAAGAGATATTGCTGGAGGAAATAAGAGAGGCAATTAAAACTCTAAGGAATGGAAAAAGCCCAAGAACCGATGGACTGAATGCTGAATTATACAAGATTGGAGAAGGAGTGGAAGTTTGGCTACTAGAACTACTGAAAGAGATATGGGACAAAGAGAGAATACCTGACTAATGGAGCAGAGCTGTGATTTGCCCTATATATAAGAAAGGAGATAAAAGAATTTGTAACAACTACAGAGGGATAGCTTTATTGAATGTTGCCAGCAAAAAATAAAAGAGAGAATATTAGAATAGAGACTGAGAATCAAAGTTGAAGATAAACTAGGAAGTTGGCAATATGGCTTCAGAGCGGGAAAAAGTACAATGGATCCAATCTTCTTACATGAAAATAAAACCAGAATAACAATAGAATGGAATAAAGGAGCAGCATGTGGCGTTTGTGGAACTTTGAAAAAAGCCTTTGATAGGATTGGAAGGGAAAAGCTAGGCGAGTATTGGACGGACAAGAGTATGAAGTACCACAAAAATTTAAAAGAGCAATAAAAGTATTATACATGGAATTAACAGACTGAAGAGAATATGTAGACAGGTGGAAAATGAGCACACACTACTATACGCAGATGATGCAGCATTGATAGCAGGCGAGGGGGTGGACCTGCAAGAAATGTTGAACAGATGGGATGCCCAAATGGGAGAAATCGGTATGAAGATGAATACGGAGAAGACGGAGGTAATGAGAATAGCTAGAGGAAGAACAGAACTGAACATCAATATAGAAGGAAAAGGACTACAAGCAGGTGGATAAATTCAAATACATTGGGAGGGATGATGGAGGAGAGGGGATCGGGATGTGACATAGTGAGAGGATAAGAAGTTCTCTCAGAACGTAGGAGCATTATACCCAGTACTGAAAGAAAAGCCATACCAAAAGAAGTGAAATGGTGATATACAAAACCAATACTGAGAACCATTACTAGTGTATCGGATCGAATGCCTGGGACACTGAACAACACAAATGAAGAAGAGTGGAGGCGATGGAAGATGGGTGCTGAGATTGAATTGAGGAGTTTACCAATGAGAGATAGGTGGAAAAGTTGAGAATGACAGATGAGCTGAGAACATTGGATTTATATAACTAAACATATACAACAGAATCAACTGAGATGTATGGGGCACCTCAAGAGAAAGGAAGAGGGAACTGGACCAAGAAAGATGCATGGACGCCAGTGGGCCGTAGACCTGTGGGCAGACCGAAGAAAAGATGGAAGGATGCGGTGGAAGATGTGATGAACGTCAGAGGAGTGTCTATGGTGGATGTGGAGGAGAGAAGAATGTACAAAGATAGAAACCACTGGAGGAGGTTCTGCAAAGGCAACACCTGAG
>JABUQX010024291.1:0-37500 GCA_015478945.1 Trachelipus rathkii
AATCAAATCAGAGTGTAAGAGAAGAGAGAGAGAGCCAGTGAAGAAACGTAGTATATGATAGAGAGAGATGAGAGAGAGAGAGGACGGATCCCACAAAAAAGAAGATGAGAGAAGTAGAGAGAGAGAGAGATTTGAGATGAGATCGATTTGATAGAGATGAGAGATGATGTAGATTCCAGACAGAGAAGGATCGGTGGCCAGCACCCACACTCACCGCGGAGAGAAGCGGGGCGCCACGGAAGGGGGCCACCCGTGGGAGAGGGCGCAGGCCAGAGCGCGGCCGGGGAAGGGAGGAGCGAACATGCGGCGAGCGCGGGGGCAGGGGGGACAGGCAGAGTTTGATGGAGGGGCTGGGCGGCCGGAAAGGGTGGCGAGATAACAGCGGTGAGGCAGGAGGGCCGAAGGAGTCGGTACGGCGAGAGGAGGCGGACACCTTACGGATGGAGGATAGGGAGGGAGGAGGACGGTAGAGGCGAGGCGGGGCGAGGAGGGCGGAAAGGGGGGGGCAAGGCGGAAAGGGCTGGAGGAAAGGGGGAAAAAGGCGGGGCGGGGGGAGAAGCGGGTGGGCGTGGGGGAGTGTAGGAGTTAGAGGACGGTGAGGGGGATGGCAGTGAGAGGGAGAAGGGGAGGAGTGGAAGGGAGAGGAAGGGAGGGGAGAAGGGAGGAGGAGGGAACGGGGGCGGGGCGCGGGGGAGGTGAGAGCCGCGGGAAAAGCGGACGGAAAGAAGGTGAAGCGAAGCGAGAGAGAAGCGGACGCATCAGTAATGGACAGCTGTGCGTATGTCATGGGCGAAGGGCGCGATGTGGAGGGGAACGTTGAGGGGTCTTGAGCGGGGTGGCAAGAGACGGAGAGAGGGGGGGGGAAGGGCAGCCGTAAGAGGCGAAGGCCCGGTAGGTGAGTGTGGGAGTGGCGAGGGGAGGGCATAGTGGCGGGGGGAAAAGGACGGGAGGCCAGGCAGATTGCGGCGGAGGGGAGGAGAGGACCACGGAGAGAGGGCCGGCGGAGATGGGGAAGGGAGGCGGGCAGGGAGCGGATTATGGGCTTGGGTACCAGGGAAGGACGGGAAAGCATGGGAACGGGCGAGGGGGCCGCGGGAGCAAGAGGGCCGTGGGGGGAGGAAAGCCTTATGGCCAGACAGAGTGCGTGACTGAGGGATAGGGAGGGGCCCGGGAGGCGAGGGGGCGGCCGGCCGGGGAGGAGGGAGAAGCGCTGAGGGAAGTGGGGAAACCGGCAGTGCGAGGAGGGCGAGCAAGGAGGTAGAGGGCAGGAGAGAGAGAGGAGAGGGGCGAGCGGAGGCCGATTCAAAACAAGACCGCAGCCGACAATGATGGCGGAGAGCCGCTTAGCAAGGGGGCACTGAGCCGCGATCCGCAACCGGCACGCCGAGGGCACGTAGCCGCAGCCGCAACCGCAGGCGCAGATCCCAGGGGGTGCGTGATGACGAAGAGAGGACCCGGCAGCAAGGAAGGAGGAGGGAGGAGCGGGGGGTCCACGACCGTGTATAGAAGTAGAGAGACATCTGAGATGAGGAGAGAATTGATTCCGAGAAGAGAGAGAGAGAGAATGATGAGAGATAGAGAGAGAGAGAGAGACGAGAGAAAGAGAGAGAGAGAGCGAGAGAGAGAGAGTAAAGAGATGAGAGAGAGAGATTAGATGAGAGAGAAAGAGAAGAAGAGATAGAAGAAGAGAGAGAGATTAAGAGAGATAGAGAGAGGATGCGATAGAGTAGAGAGAAGAAAAGAGAAATGAGAAACAGCAGAAGAAAGATGAGAGATGTAGAGAGACCGATTGCGGGTAGGAGAGAGGTGGGAGAAGAGAGAGACGAGAGAGACCCCGACGAGAGAGTACCGAGAAGAGTATGCCACGCGAGAGAACCCGCAGAGAGAAAAGAGAGAGAGATTAGATGAGGCGAAATACGCGAGTTGATGAGAGAGAGAGAGAAGATAGATATGAGAGATGAGAGAGACCGCATGAAGAGATGAGAGGAGAGAAGAGTAGATGATGAGAGAGAGATGAGAGAGAGATGAGAGAGAAGGAAAAGGAACGGACGGGCAAGTGGAGCACAGATAAACAGGCAGTGAGGGAGAGAGAGAAGATGAGTGCAAGCGCGGCAAAACGAGGGACTGCAGTGGGGGTTAAAGAAAACCTGTAAATTCCCTATGTGACAAAACAAAATGGCGGGAAGCACTGGGGGGCACAGACGGAAAGGAAGGGGGGAGGGCCGAGGGCGAGGAAATGGCGGCGAAAAGGCGGAACGATCACGAGCAACCCCGGAAAAAGCAAATAGAGACACAGAAACAGAACACGCAAGGAACCAGGAGGAGCGAGAGCAGGGCCGAATCCTTTAGGAACGGGGGTGGGCGTCAAGCATCAAAAGCGAGCAAGCTGAGGGGCGGCCCACCGGGGCTAAAAGTACATCGAGGCATGGGATGTCGCAAGAGGAGCAAAGAGAAAAAGCGGGAAAGCAGAGATAAGAGCCACGTGGGTTGGGGTGCGAGGAAGTAATGGAGAAAAGGGCCACAGCGGCAGAAGGCGCCAGGAAAAAAAACGAGCAAGCCCGGTGAACAATAGGGGGCGAGGGAGCAGGTCGGGCAGGGGGCAGAGGCGCAGGACGAACGAAAAGAGAAGCAAACGCGTCCGCGGAAAGTGCGCGGAAGCGGGTGGGAGGGAAACAGAAGGGGAAGGAAGGAAGGGAATAAGCAGGAAGGAGAGAGAACCGGTGCCAAAGGGAGGGAGGCGGGCGATAAGAGGGGGGGGAGGGCAAAAGACTGGGGGGGCCGGGGCGGCACGCGCGCGGAAGAATCAGAGCGTCGCGCGGCAGGGGGACGCCCGGCGGGTAGTGAGCATTTGAGAGGCGCGCGGGAGAGACAGCGCGGCGGTGGGAACGCGCGGGCGGAGCGCTTCAATTTAACTTTTAACATATTGTATAAATTGATTTAATCGCGGGGGAACGCCCGCGGGCGGAGCGCGCGGGGCAAACGCCAGCAGGGTGGACGGAGCCTCAAGCGGCCGGCACGCGAGGGAAGACGGGATTGAGTAGAGTAAGAGAGAGAGAGGAATAGAGAGAGGAGACTTAGAGAGAGAGAGATGAGAGGAGAGAGAGAGATAAGAGAGAAGGAGAGAGAGAGAGAGAGAGAGAGAGAAGGGAGAGAGAGAGGAGAGACAGGGAAGAGAGAGAGAGAGAGAGTAGAGAGAGAGAGTTATAATGAGATGAAGATGAGAAGAGAATGAGATGTAGAAGAGAGAGAACGAGTTGAGACGATGAGAGAGAGAGAAAGAGATTGACCATCGACGTTAGCCCCGCGAGTCATTGAGACATTCTGTGATAATTTTGAGAGATTGATGAGATGAGAGAGAGAGAGAGAGAGAGATGATGATGATAATGATGATTTCCCTGTATCCCGAGAGAGAGAGAGAGGAGTAGAATAAGAGGAAGAGATAGAGACGAGAGAGAGTGGGTGGTGGGGGGGGATTACTAGGAGGACCCGGGGCGCGAAAAACCGCTAATAAAATCGGAATCGAGCGCCGATCCGCGCCGCAAAGCCGCGGAGAGGAGTGGGTACTGTAGCCGCAGCCGCAGCGATTTAGGAAAAAGCCCGATCCGGCAAGCCGCTCAGCGCAGCCGCGGAGAGGGAATTAAATGTCACGAGCCGCGACTACCTGCGAAAGGACGAGAGAGCATGGAGGAGAAGAGAGGAGAGAGAGAGAGAGTTGTATATAAGAAGAAAAACAAGTGTGTAAAGAGAGAAGAGAAGATAAAGAAGAGAGAGTCACCATGATCGAGAGAGAGAGGAGAGATGTATGACGATCGAAAGTATGAGAGAGAGGAGATGATAACATGATAAGAGACGAGATAGAAGAGAGGAGAGACTGAAGAGTATGTATGATAGAGGGAGGGGAGAAGGAGATGTAGAAGAAGAGAGAGGAGATGAAGAGATAAAGATAAGAGAGATGACTAACCAGAAGATTAGAGGTGAGAGAGAGAGTGTAATGAGAGAGATACAGAGAGAGAGAGAGAGAGAGAGAGAAAGAGATGAGAAAAACAGCGGAGCGGGAGGCGACGCGGAGGGAGGGGAGGAGGGAGCGCAACCCGGAGGAGAAAGAGGGGAAATGGAAAAAGGATGTGCAGGGCGCAGGGAGGTGCCAGCAGCGGGGAGGAAAAAGAGGGCAGGCGGGCGGTGATGGGGGCGGGGAAAGGAACAGGGGGCGCGCGTAGAAAGAGACAAAGGAGCGGGAGCAAACAGAAGGCAAGGGGAAAAGAAAAGGGTAAGAGATAGGACCACCAAAGGGGAAACCCGAGTAGGGCGAAGAGGCCAAAGAGGCGCCGCACGGGCCAGACCGAGGGAGAGGATAAAGGGGTGCAGGGGAGCAGTGCTGAAACAGAAAGAGCGTGAAGGGCGCGGCCAGCAAGAGCAGGAATGCGCCACCAGTTGAAGGAGCAGATGAGCCCGCAAGAGAGAAGGGACAAGCAAAGAAAACAGGGGTCGGCCTGGAGACGGGGCAAGCAAGGCGAGAAAACGAAGGCACGCGGGGAGTCTCTGGGGAGAGCGATCCATCCCCCAGCGACGGCTCAAGTGGTATATGATATGCAGTCAGAACAACACCAGAACAAAAAGACAGACACCAAGATATGGAAGCATAAGAGCAAAATAGCCGGCATAAGAGGAACGGGCGTAAGTCTTGCTGAGCCATGGCGAGCAGGGAAGGTGGGCGGGGCGCGGGGAAGGAGCACACTGAAAGAAGAAGCACCTAAAGGGAGGGAGAAGAGGGCGGGGAAAAAATGAAAACAGGGAAGCGGGGAAAGAGGCGGAGGGAGGCCGGGGAAGGGCCAGAGCAGGAGGCAGGAGGAAGGGGGGAGCACAAGGACAGGAAGGGCATAGACCAGGCAATAGAGCGGAGGAAAAAGGCCAGCGGGAGGCAAGAGGCCATTGAGGGATATCAGTAGTATGGGGAGGAGAGAGGAGGAAGGATTTGGGCCGCAAACAACAGGGAGGCGATAAAGGCCATTAAAAAGGAAGCCGGGTGTGGAAAAACGCACGAAAACAGGTGATATGTGTTAATGGATATAAATAGAGGAAAAGAACGAGGGAGAAGTTGAGAGGGGCAAAAGCGAAACCGGAAAACAGTAACCGAAAACTGATAGATTGACTCGAGAAGAATGTATGAACCGAGATAAAGACGAGAGAGAGAGATATGAGTTTATTTAGAGATTGATGAGTATTGAGAGTGGTTTAGAACCTAATAACTAAGAGAGGAGAGAGAGAGAAAATGACCGTGCGCGGGAGACAATTAATACGGAAATTAGTAATTCTTCTAATGAGAGAGAAGAGAGAGAAGAGATTGAGTAGATTCGACCTCGTGATTACCGATAGTATAGATGAAGAGAGAGAGAGGACCAACCTTCCAGTATAGATGAATTGATAACCGATTGAGAATGAGAGACTTCCCGAGATATGAGGCATGATTTTCCTGAAAAGACGAATATGATTATTAGACTAGTGTACCGGTATTGAAATGAGATTTCCACTAAAAGAAAATGGTATGTAAAGAGAGAGAGAGAGAGAGAGAGAAGGCCGGGACAGGGGGCAACCCCGTCCAAACCCCCCCCCGGAAAAGGAGGGAAGCGAGCAACAAGAGTAGGGGCATTCCAGAGGTTCGGGAGGAAGAGGGAGCGCGCAGGAGTGTATATGAAAAGATGGAAAGGAGTGTGAAGAAGGTAATGCAAAGTGCAAAAGAAAGAGTATTGATGTGTGAAGCCATGAAAGGGCAGGATATGTCCAGGTAAAGGGGTATCGCGGCCAGCGGAAGATAGGTGCGTATGAGCGAGAGAAACACGAGAGTGGTGGTGAAATGACAGTGAAATAAAAGACGAATGTCTGGAGAAGAACTGAAAGCAATGAGAGATAAAGAAAAACGTACTGGTATAAGAAAGATGGACGGGCTGGATTAAACAATTAAAAAGAGGGACAATACAAGAAAGGGAAGGGGTATTTTTGGCAGAGGCAAGGTAAGGAGGGGGATGAGGGCGGGGAATTGTACGCAGAGTCAAGAAATAACAGAGGGGAGCGGTAAGACAGTAACAGATGGGAAATGGTGAGGGAGCAGAAGGCACATGTGAAGAGAAAAGGAGGAATCAGATTCAAAGTATATAACTATCTAGAAATCTCATAATCCGGATATCTAAGGGCACAAGAAAAAAAATTATTATTAAAATTATAACATTATTATGAATAGAAAAGGGACAATGAGGGAGGGATCTCAAGCGGATCCCAACCACTGTTAAACATAGATATGAGGTGAAAGAGAAAAAAAAAAAAATAGAAAAATAGGAAATTTAATTCTGTTTGTTTGGCCTAAAACACAAAAGGGAACCAAAAGGTCAGACAGATAAAAAAGGGAGGGGGAATTTAGGGTATAATCATATCCCGATACCGCCGGGGGAAAAGTGTACGTAGGACCCTATGTGGGTAAAAAACAGTAGGTAAGTAGACAAGGCGAAATTAGCATAGAGGGGGAAACTTGGAAGGATGTAGAGAGTCGGGATGAGAAAAGTGGAGCATGAATAGGCAAAACCCCTGAAAATATCGTTGCGGCAAAATATAAAACGAAGAGGAGGAAGGGGAAAAGCGGATCCTGAGCAATATGCAGATGAGGGTAGAATGGAGAGGGAGGCAACTGAGGTTGACGCGCTTTGGAAGAGCACACGGCCAGGAATAGGGAGCCGCCCCAATCTAGGGCATAAAATTAGCGACCATAAGGAGGACTAAATCAACCTTAGGCTACAACAGGTATCGTACGGAAGCAGGGGGAATATAGGATATATATAGAGGGGGATATAAAGAGTTGAGCTATAAGGCTAATAACAGCGATAGGGATACAGGGGCAAACCGTAGAGGGGGAAGGGAAAACGGCTGGGTTAGGTAGTTTATATAATAATATATAGTATATAAGTATATATGAGAATAAGAAAAATAATAAATATGATACTATATAAGACGCATGTATAGCGTATAGTTATAAATAAGTAGTCACATATAGGTTAGTAGGGTATAGAAGTATAAGGAATATATTAAGTGAGAAGACAACTAAGTAGTGATATTAGTAAAGTAGACTGCTATATAGGAGGGGGTAGAAATAAATAGTATGGCTATATGATATTATATATATAGGTACGCCTCAGTGACAGGGCGTTCCAACAAACCTATACCAATAATTCTACTAGCGGAGGACGAGCAAGGCACGAACGGCACTGCATTCAATTTCTATTCTATCCTATTCCCTGATCCTATAGAAAAACCTAGTAAATTCCCCCCCTTCCGTCGTGAGAATAAGCCTAGACCCCCGTTAGGTTTTTGAAACCTTTTTAACTATATATAAGGAGTGAGTATAATTCAGTAAAAGCGGAGGGAGTAAAGGCCACGTGCTAATATAAGGCTCATGCTACATGATATATATGATATAAGCGTACTAATACCGAAATATAGATAGGTGTGATACAGATAATAATTAGTATAGGATAGTTAGGCATAATATTATATATATAATAATGAATAGGGTGATGAATTTTATGAGTTGTATATATATATAGGAAGAAGTGTGTTTTGGTAGACTAATATACTATATATATAGTATAGGTATATTATATGAATTAACTAGTAGGTATATGAAGCGGTATATCTATACGCATCAGAAAAAACGTAGACACGATAAATAAAAAAGAGGCGCCCGACGCTGAAAAAGGTACGCAAAAAAGAAGGGGGTATGACATAAAAAGATAGGGCGACATATAAAGTAGAAGAAAGTTAAATAATATTATATATATTATATACCTTATATAAGAGTAAAATGGAAGAGGTAGGATACGAAGCCATACTCACACAAATAAGGAATATATATATATATGGTTTTATATAGTCATTATATATATTATAGGAAAGAAAGTGCAAGGAGGGGAGGGGGGAAGAGAAAGCATAATATGAGGAAGAAAGTAGGGGAATATTAGAATAAATAGATAGAATGAATATAGAGAGATAGATATAGTAATATATGATAGATATAGAAAGAGATTTGAATAAGAAGATATGAATGATGATGAAATGAGAATTAGAAGAATATTATATTATTAGAAGATGTAATTAGATAATGATGTATATTATTATTATTGAGAATTAGTGTTTTGATCTTTATCTCTTTAGAGAAATATTGTATGATGTATTATTATGATTATTGAAGTTATGAATGATATTATTGGCTTTGCAACGTTTAAGAAAAGATTGAATTATGGAAGATGATGAAGATTATGAATTATTATTGATGAGAGAGAATGTAAGTTATTATCTATTATCTCTAGGGGGAAAGTGGTCGATGATTATTATTATATTATGAGCTTAAGGGGAGATATTAGGTAAGTAGAAGGTCGGTCGATTCATGTGTGTCAGGATCGGGATAGGTTATTATCGAAGTATGAAAGAGAGATAGATGATTAGATATATTAATATTATTATTATTATTGATGAATTATATTAGATATGAGTAATGATGATTAGAGTAGTAGAGATATAGAATGAGGATTGAATTATATTATTATATATTATTTATTATTATATTATATTATTATTATTATTATGATTATGAATATGATTATGTAAGTTTATTGTAGAAGTATGAAGAATCTGAAGATTTTAAGATATTTTTTTAGAGTTATCTCCCATTATAAACTACGCACCGACACAAAACAAAAAGCACACACAGAGACAACACGCCAAGCGCACACAACACACACACACACACACACACACACACACAACACGACCACCCACAGCAAGAAGACCGAGTTGAGTTCATCTCCCGACAGAGATCGCACCTTCAGACCCGGAAACTTCGATGTGTCGGGCTATGGAGAGCGAATTGTACATTCGACCTGCATCTATGAAAGCATCTCCACGCACTTGTCATTTTTACGCCCAATAAATATCTTCCCCTCGCAAAGACATCTACCTACGCCAGAGAGAAGAATATGAACCGTATGTATCTCGATTCACTTCCAAGAATCCAATTCCCCTTAGTACTAGAGATTGTGAACTAGAGAGAGATGTACTCGTATATATACCCCAGAAGTATGTATTTGATATGCAGATAAAATGTCCTGTCTGACCTGAGATAAACCACGCCATAGAACATAGTATGTCCAATTTTACACAACTCCACAACCTCCCAATTTATAGACCGTATAGATATAGAGAAGTAATATAGAAGAGAAGAGATATAATTAATAATAGAATATAGAGATAGAGAGATATAAGATATAGTAGAGATATAGCATTTGAATTTTTCAAGAGATAAAATTAGTAAGAAGGTGAAGCTAAATATAAAAGATTTCCCATATAGTTTCTTATGATGTATGATAGAGTCCGCTTAAAAATTTTAGAACCTTCCTTTGTTACCATGAAATTAATTTGTAAGATTAATAATAAAGAATGAGAAGTAATCAAAAGTTTTCCAATCTTATAGAAAGAATAAAATGAAAAATAAGTAAATAATAAATATAAATAGTAAATAATATAAAATATAATAATAGAAAGAGAAATAATGCATAAATAATAATAGATGAATAATAAAGATGTAAGATGAAATAATAATAATATGAAATATGAAATAATCGTGTAGCTGAAGATTGAGAAATTCAAAGATGTAAATGAAATAATGAGAAACCTAATACACTACAGAAGATACAATGAAGTAAAGGCCGGGACATAAATCTAAGAATAAATCGACGTGGAATGAATAATGACGAAAAAACTGAAACAAGAAAAATAAAAATCAAAATAAAAGACAAGATAGAAAGAAGTAAACAGAAAATGAATGGCAGAAGGAAGAAAAAAGCGAAGTGAGATCATAAAATATAATGAAATATCTTGTAATAATGTATTTAGAGCCCTCACTACATTAATAAAGTAAAGACTAAAGAGATAACTCATAACAAATAAAAGTCTAGGTAGAGCTAATAGAATCATAGATGAGAAAATAAGAGTGAATAACTAAATGAGAGTAATAAGTAACAAACTAAGGTAAGTGAAGGAAGCAAAGAGGCGCTGGCGGAAGTGAGTCGTGTGGCAACTGGATGAGAAATAAATCGATAGGAAGGACAGAAAGTCTGAAGTGTGGCGGGTGAGTGCCGGTTGCCAGGGACTTGGAAGTATTGAATGGTATATATGAATGATCTGGAGTGATAGAGGTAGTGTATGAAGTTGAGGGAGTCAGATGTATTATTATTATTATTATATATTTTATTATAGGAGTCTAGTTAGGTGAGAATAAATGTATAAATAGTGTTAAATTTAATTAGGAGAGTAGTAATCTGGGATTAAATCAGGTATTGGGGATGGTTAATATTTTAAATGTGTGTATTATGTGTGTATCTAGGTAGTTTTTAGTTGCGTACTTGGTTAAGGTATATTTAAGGCGAATGTGTATAAAATCATATAACGATGAGGCGATATATAATAGGGACTATTACGTAGGAGCGCTATTATGAAGATATGATTATGAAGTATTATTAGTAATGAGATGAGATAAGTATATTTTGAGAATTATTATATTATTATTATTGAGTAATATTTTAATTTGAGTAATTAGAAATTATTATTGAGATAGAAATATATTATTATTATTATATATATTATATTTGTCATAGTTGCATTATGAATTTTTATTTTATTTTATTTTATTTGAATTTTATTTTATTTTGAATTGATGATATTTATGTAATTATGTATCTTAGTTAATATGAGAATGTATATGTAATTATTATTATTATATTATGTAATATATGATAATAAGCTGTTGTAGAACCGTATCTGATTGAAGATAAGTATTGATATTAGTAATTGATTATTATTATTATCATTGTATTAGAGATATACTTATTTGTAATTAATGATACATTCACTCAAAAGCCACCACACCTTTCATAATAACCCCATTTCATATCTAAGAAGAGATATTTGTATTGAATTATAATTTAGAATTCCCGATGATAATTGAATGATGGATAAAATAACCCTATTTAAAATAAATTAATTTTGCTACCTGACTTGTATGAATAAAAATGGTTGGAAATAAGATAAAATAAATTATGATATTATTATGATCCTTAGTGCTCAGATTGAAGCTATTGTAGTTTATGAGATATTATTATTATTATTGAATTATTATTATTGAGAAATTGTAATTATTATGTATTAGTATTATTGATAATTATTATATATATTATTGAATTATTAATTGATATTTCGATATGAGATTATGAGATGTATTAGTATTGTGATATTATTAATGAATGTATAGAATGATAGAATTATTGAATTATGAGAATTATTGTATTGTAATGATGTAATGTATTATGATATGTGTATATTATTATTATATTAGAATATTATTATTATTTTTTTATATGAGATAATTTATTATGTATGTATATTATTTTTATGATCCCATTATAGTAATGCATGAGATGAAGTAAGTAAGTATGAGATTTATTATAAGATATTGAATGTAATGGAATATTGATTTATATTATTTATTGATTAATATGAGAGAGACGAAAGGTAAGTTTAATAATAATGTAGGAAAAAAGGGGAATCCGTGAGATAGCTTATGCCTGGTTCTTTACTCATTATATTATATGGTATGAATCTGACTGATACATTGTGGGATTATGCCAATTCATAATCCTCAAAATCAACTCATTATATATTAATAAGGTCATGAATATATTATTTAAATGTGCAAGAATCTAATTATAAGTAGTAGTTGGATGACTTGGTTGATGCGTATTAATTCAAAGAAAAGAGATTAAATTAATATGGAAATAGTTGAGATGAGGCGGGTTCAGTTTTTTTTCAATACGGGATAGTAAAGGCGGTTAATTATGGCTTAATTGGTGGGGATGCTGACGCGACATCTAATGTAAATATTAGAAACATGTATCATTTATAAGCGGAAGAGAGGGGGTAAGGGAGATTTAGAGTTGTGGGCAGATTGTGGGACGGACATCTTAAACATAATTCTATATTTTAAAGTTCTTTTTATGCGTGTGTGTGGGTGTAGAACTCTTACTGGGCGGGAAGACGGGGGAGAAACGTGCGGGGTATTGTACGTTACGCGACAAAATTGGTATGAAAATTACACCCGAGTGGAATCAAATACCAGGATCCACATATCTAGATTTTTTTTTGAGCGAAACAAGAGAAAAGCAGAAATTAATGTATTTATGAGTGCTGATGCACTTTAAAAAAAAAAGAGATGAAATTATCATGATAAAGACACACCTAAATTAATTGAGAATGATGAGAAGGAGGAGCATTGTCGAAGATGTAATATTGAAGAGACGGACTGGACAAGTAGCATAAAATATTTTCGACCATTTTTACCTTTAGGAAATTATCTGTCGACGCTTTAGACAAGTGGAAATTTCTTCTACTGTCCGGTCGATAATTTTTGCTGTCTACGATTTTCCTGAATGACAGAATTAATTTACTTAGTAAATATGTTTTGGAAAGGAACAAATATTACTGTGAGGGTAAAAATCAAAGAGGTCAGGGTCATCTCGCTTACTGAAATTGCAACAGTTTGTTATATAGATGATTGCCAGCTGAATAAAAATTAATAACATTGATAGGAGACGAAAATGTATATAAATTCATCATCTTCCCATTATCTTTGCTCTGGTATGGAATCTGGTATTGGTAAATGAAAATATTGTTCATAAATCTGGATTTAAAAGTCGGTCACCTACTAAAATATTAAATGGCAAATCATGAGAGCACAAATTTTCTACTTCAAAATTAAAACAAAGTCTAAAGTTTATTGGTACTTTACCTATCAATTACTTACTACTTCATATATTTGTATTTTAATAATGTCGAAAACATTAAAAATTTAAGAAATACTTTTAATGTGTATATATTAATAAAATTGTGATATGTAAAATTCGGTACAGCGAAGGAGTCACAGGACCAGGGCACGGATTCGATACTTCTTCCGGATCATAGGTATAAATTACCTATAGAAGTTCCCCTCCTAGAAAAAAAAAACCTAACGTTGTGTAAAAATAATGTGAGCATAAATATCAACAAACAATTAAATTTTTCACAATCTTTTTAATGTGTTTTTCTTTTCTTTTTATCTTTTATTTTTTATTTTTTCTGCATGAGTGCGAGTGTGTGTGTATTTTGACAGTTCAATCATAGATGAGTTATTATTACACATGGCTTGATATTCTTAAAGAGCGTTGTGAAAAGATTAATTAACAATTCAAAAATTTGCATATATATATATATATATATATATATATATATATATATATATATATATATATATATATATATATATATATATATATATATATATATATATATATATATATATATATATATATATATTACCATTCTCTCTCTTTCTCACACACACACATCACATACATATATATATATATATATATATATATATATATATATATATATAGCATATATATATATATATATATATATATATATATATATATATATATATTAGCATATATATATATATATATATATATATATATATATATATATATATATATATATATATATATACATATATATATATATATATATTTATATATATGTATATATTATAGAGAAAGAAAGAAATATATATATATATATATATATATATATATATATATATATATATATATATATATATATATATATATATATATATATATATATATATATATAAAAAATCACATGGAAAATGAAAAAGGATGTCACCAAGCAACATTCGTGTATTTTTCCACACATTAACAAGGGGTAACAAAGAAAGTTTACAAAAAAAACAGTACTAAATAAAAACTCGGTTAAAACAATTGTTATTCAAAAGTCGTAAATCAAGAGCCCACAAAAAGTCGACAACCAATTTTTTTTTGCTATTGATTTGTTTTCATTTACGTTATTTTATTTACAATATTTTAAATCTCATTTTTAATAATTATATTGCTATTGTTTTGAATTCAGATATTATTGTTATGGTAGTTGCTTGCAGTTGTTTACTTAATTCTGATTTTCTTTTGAAATAAAAATTTGTTTTGGTTGGTTGTGACTTTTTGTGGTCCCTTGATTTGTGAATTTTTGAAATAACAATTGTTTTAACCGAGTTTTTATCTTATCTAGTACTGTTTTTTTTGTAATATATATATATATATATATATATATATATATATATATATATATATATATATATATATATATATATATATATATATATATATATATATATATATATATATATATATATATATATATATATATATATATATATATATATATATATGTATCTACACATATATATTATATTATTATTATATTATTATATATAGTTATATATATTATTATTATTATTATTATTATAACATATATATTACTATATATATATATAAATATATATATTATTATATATATTATTATTATATTATATATATTATATATATATATATATATTATTATTATTATTATATATATATATATATATTTATATATATATATATATTATTATATTATATAAGTATATACATATATATATACATATATATATTAATAATATATTATTATTGTTTATATATACCATTATTATAATTATTATATATATATTATTATTAATATATATATATATATTATTATTATATTATATATTATTATTATGGTATATATATATATATATATATATATATTATTATTATTATTATTATTATACATATATATTATAACATATATATGATATATTAATTCAAATAAATTATTATTATTATATCTAAATATATTATATTATATATATATATATATATATATATATATATATATATATATATATATATATATATATATAAATTAAAAAATAAAAAATTATATATATATATATATATATATATATATATATATATATATATATATATATATATATATATATATATATATATATAACAAGAAAATACACAGCATTCCACATGTTAGCACAGACGACCAACTAACTGTAGGTTCCCAATTGCTGTCTGTACATTTGTAACGTTGCCATGCCTCACCATATACCGAAGGGTTATATATTTACATTCAAAAAAAAAAAAAAAAAAAAAAAAAAAAAATTTATCTCTCTCACCCACTGTTCTCACTCTCTCTCTACAACACTCACACTATCATATATATATATATATATATATATATATATATATATATATATATATATATATATATATATATATATATATAAGATTTTAATATATATATATATAACAGTTTACGCCAAATTGAATTACACTGGCGTTACGAGAGGGTGTTAGAGTTGACTAAGAATGAAAAATAGTGGCGGGTACCCTGCCTATTGTATGCAGATGGCAGAGTGTGTAAAACGAGAGGTTTGAAACTATATGTTGATGATAATGATGATGGTTTTTGGTGAAGAGAGTCAGCAGTGTGATATCATATGTTGAATGTTGAGCAACTGGAACAAGAGTCTGAGTTTTAATATTTTAATATTTAGAGTTAGATGAAAATGGAACAGATAATGCAGAGTGCAGAAGGAACATTATGAGTGGTAGAAGGGCGGCTGATGCATTTATATCTTTGATGAATGCTAGGGGATTAAGTTTTGCAAAGGGTATGTTGTGTTAATGTATGTGTTAATGTATTGTATGTGTTAATGTATTGTAGTGAAACTATGGTGTGGAGTAAGACTTGTAGATCTAAGGTGCAGTATGTTCAGATGGATAATCTTATGGGAGTGTAAAGTGTAAAAGGAATTGATAACATGAGGGATGAGAGTTTTATGGAGGTCTGTGGTGTGAATAAAACAATGAATGAGAGAGTTAATGAGAGTGAATTACGATGGTATGGTCAAATGGAAAGAATGGTTAATAGTCGTTTTGATAAAGCAGATATACTTTGGCTAGTGTGGTGGGAATCGAACAACTGGGAGACCGAAGAAAAAATGTATTGAGTCAGTAAAGGAGTGTCTGTAGGAAAGGAATGTGAGTTTGCTTCAAGCTTAAAGAATGCTGAAAAATAGAGGTGAAAGTCATGATTGTGTGAGGGAGCATGGTTGTGGGCCTTGGTCAAGGGATGAACCCTAATATTGAAGAGATACCCTATTGGGGGAGGGTGTGGGAGCTTTCATTTCGATATATGTCACGTTCGTCTATTTAATTATTTTGTATCCTGTGTATGTTGCCCACTCCCCACAAATTGGTGTCCCAAAGGGAAGATATACACAGAAAAAAAAATTTCTATCAACTTGATATAAATTTTCCAATCACCCCCGGTTCCTCTCAGGAGCGAAAATTTTACATCAATTTTCAATCAAAGCCTTTCAATCAAAGCTTTCAATCATTAAGATATAATTTTTTATATCAACATAATATAATATTTTATATCTTTGACCCCATTATTAATTAGCTTAAAACAATTTCAAATTCTTATGAAAACTAAATGCAATAGTTAATATGTTTTACTTCGTCATTATTTACTAATATGGCAAAGTAAAACTCATTACCTACATATATCTATATAGATATATGTAGGTAATGAGTTTTACTTTGCCATATTAGTAAATAATGACAAAGTAAAACATATTACCTATTGTATTTAGTTTTCATAAGAATTTGAAATTGTTTTAAGCTAATTAATAATGGTGGCAAAGATATAAAATATTATATTATCATGATACATACTTATAACGAAAATGAAAAAAGAAAATTATAAAACCTCTCGCATTTAATGTTATACAAAAATTGTAAATATTTTAAGTATTGATGTGCCAGAACTGAATCTTTGGCCAATACCAATACTCTCATTGATGCTACTGCCAATACCAATACTGGAATTTCAGCAAATACCAATACTTCCTATTAATTTGTTATATTGTAATTTTTTTTTAGGTATGAAAAAGACCACCTATTTCTTATTTTATAAACTTCTCGAATGGAAGTTTCAAGAGCATTAACATATTGTTACTTTGCCCTTTTTTTTTTAAAAATTTTTATAACTGAACAATATTTTGACTAATACCAATACCTGTGCTAAATGCCAATACCCTTTGGGAGCCAATACCAATACCCGGAAAAATGGCCAATACCAATACTTTGGCACATCCCTAATTTTAAGGCAATAATATTTGAAAATATTGACAATATTATATAATATTAATTAAAAAAATTTCAAAAGTGAATAAAATCACAGAATAAAATGATTTCATTATTAAATAATTTGCATAAAATTTGTTGCACATATTTAGCCTAACACTAGCAAAGAAATGAAAATTGTGAATTGACAAATAAACAATACGGTATCAATCTTTAATAGTTTTTAAAAGGGAATGACAATGCTACCAGACATAGAATAGAACAATAAATATTAAAAAGAGGCACTTATATTATTGCAAATTTTTTTTTTTTGGAGGGGGGCAATTCTTGATAGACTAGAGATATATGCTTTGCGGAACAAATATAATAAGCGTCATTTCTTTTAACAATGAGATATTGTATAATGATGTTCATACATATATAATACACCTTTTATTTTAAATAATCAGCAACATACCTTATTTACGAAATACTCATTTAAACATTAAAAATAAAAATGTAAAAATTAGAAAAAAAGGTTAATAAAAACTATGTTATTCCTTGCAAATAACTTTATTTGAAATATATATATGAAAGTTTTCAGTTAAACATGGTGGATCATAGATCGTTCCTGGAAGTTCTCCATGACTCTCCGTGCCATCTCAGGGTGAATTCCGTCGATTTCCTCTCGGATCCTTTCCTTCAATTCCTCAAGAGTTCGACGACGATGTTGGAAAACCTTTTCCTTTTGGAATATATATATATATATATATATATATATATATATATATATATATATATATATATATATATATATATATATATATATATATATATATATATATATATATATATATATATATATATATATATATATAGAGGGAGAGTACATATAGAGGGAGAGTACATATAGAGGGAGAGTACACGCATACTCGAAGCGATGAAATTACCTCCCATTTTTAATGGTGCGTCTTTCTCTTTTGCGTTCATATTCTTCACACACTTATCCTCCAGGAAACATATTACCATCATTTATCCACATATCATATACACATACTTAAAGTACACACCCTCTTCTAGATAACACCTTTAAGACATATCCCTTATATCCCCATGTGTGGGGGAGAAAGAATTGCCCACATCGTATGTCCTGCGTGTCGTAGAAGCCGACTAAGGGACGGGGGTAGTTGGGATGGCTGCCCACTACCACCTATCTCTTGCTAGGAATGCTAATGCATGCCTCGGAGATGGTCGTGATCGCCGTAAACGGCCGTCTAATTTTCGGCGAAATTGTATGAATCGTATGGGTACATGGAATGTCAGAGGAATAAATGTTGAGGAGAAGAGAAGAGAGGTGATGGATGTATTTAGAAAGGGCAAATTTGATTTGCTCGCTGTGACGGAAACAAAGATGAAAGGAAACGGTGAAAATGAGTGGTGTGGTGTGAAATGTGTGTGTGCTGGTGTGGAAAGGAATGAGAGGGGGAGAAGGAGTTGCAATTTTGATGAGTGACTAGATAGAGTCATGGCAGACTTTTGTGTGTGTGGAGTCCTAGGAATTTAATGTTTAAATTTGCTTGAGAAGGTCAAGGTATGTGTGGTTGTGACGTATGGTCCATCTGAGGGAAACGTTGAAGAGAGTACGATTTTTTGGGATAATCTGAATGATGTTTTGGATGGGGTGAGTAGAAGCTTCAGATTGATAGTGTTGGGGGACCTGAATGGTTGGATAGGTGATCAAAAAAGGGATGGTATAACAGGTAGTTTTGGGGTGTCGGGAGAAAATGAGAATGGTAGGAAGGTGATTGATTTCTGTGAGGAGAGAAGTATGTGTGTAAGTAATACTTTCTTTAAACACAAGAGTATCCATAAGTATACTAGAGTTGGTGTAGGTAGAGATGGTATCGAAGTGAAAAGTATGATTGATTTTGTGTTGGTGAAGGAGATGTTGAAGTATGTGTTGGATGTTAAATCAGTGAGGGGTTTAGGAATGGGATTATCGGATCATTATGTTGTTCTATGTAAAATTAAGTTAGTGGGGGCTTGGATGGAGAGGAAGGTGATACGGAAGGAAGTGGGTAAAATTAAGAGTGAGAAGTTAAGTGAACAAGGTAATAAGGATTCGTATGTAAGAACGCTCGCAAGTAAATCAGTTGAATGTGAACAAAACTGGGAGCAAATGAAGGAAGCAATTGTTAGCAGTGCAAAAGAAGTATGTGGATGTGCTAAGGTAGGAAGTAAGAATGTTAACAGTGAGTGGTGGAATGAAGAGGTGAAGCAAGCGGTTAAAAGTAAAAAGAAGCGTGGTTAAATCAAGGTGTATACCAAGTTGAAATTTTCAAATTCCCTGTGTTTTCCCTGTTCTTCCAAAATTTTCCCTGGACTAAAATAAATGATAAAAAACATCATTTTTTCTTTGTTATCAATAAGGAAAGGTGAAAAAATGAAAGCCCTCCAGAGCCCACCCTCTAACCATCCCAGTAAACAAATTTTCTTGGCCAGCTTTCACAAATTTAAACGACATCATACAATTTGACATTTTACAAGTGAAATTTATATTTGCATTGAAAATTTTTTAAAGACTTCCAAAATTATTTATATAACTAAAGTTATAAACACAATCTCAATTAATTTTCTAAATATCTGCCAAATATGTTTACCAGGTCCCTGCTTTTGCTTTCATTTTTCCCTTTTCTTTTACTTTATTCAAAATAAAAATTACAAAAACAAAGGTACACAAAAATATAAAAACATTTGCACATTTTCTTTTCTCTAAAATGAAATAAAAATATTTTTCCTTTTCTCTAAAACAAATAAAATTATTTAATTCTAAACTAAACCTACTAAATAAGTACATTAATCTTAAAAAAAAAAAAAAGTTTATGACTGTTTAAGAAAAGCTATTTTCTCTTCTAAAATATGAAGTTGTTTTTTGTCTCTTTGACAATATTTCTCTTAACTTCTTCAGCCTCTTTAATCTCAGCTGCTAATTTCCTTATTTTTTTTTTTTTTTTTTTTTGCACCTTCCAGAGTTTCTGCTTCTTTGGCACAGTTTTCTTTTTAAGTATGTTTTATACTCTGAAGAAGCATTGCGGCAGTATGACATCATCTCATTTGTAATACAATAATCAACCCCTCCAGTATTTTTCATTTCTTCAGCAATAACTCTTTTAGCAACAACTGACTCTTCACACAAATTTTCTTGTAGACAATGTCTGTTTGTCGAGAAACCTCTCTCTACAGAAGCATTCCCATGAAATAAAGAAAGAATCAGTGTTACAAAGTTTTTTGTTTCTTTTTTGAACGTTTACATTTTTAAAAATTTCAATGAAAAGTTGATCGAGTCTATCTTCCTTCTCATCAAAATTTTTCAGAAGTTCAAGGACAAAGGAATTAGATATCAAAAGTTCATAATCCTCTTTGATTATATCAGCCGTCGAACCATCAATTCGCTTGATATCAATGAATTTTTCAACACATATTAATTCTTTCAGAGTTATTAGAAAGCATTACCTTCGGTGACAAACAACTTAATGCCTTTGTGATGGAATATTTAAGAGGACTTCTTTCTACTAACTTCTGGATAAGTACTTGCAAGAATTACATACAATCTTCTCTAAATTTTAAAATTTCTGGAGTTTGCAGTCTTCGAGGTGCATTCCTAATTCCCTCTTTTGCTGTATGATACAGGTCCATATTTTCTGCATTTATGATTTTTTTTTATCTTTAAAGTTAATTTTTATTAAAACTTTGACCTCTGAACAATAAATGTTCGGTTTTAGAATTCTTTTCATTAAAGTTTTAACTAAGTGACTGAGATCATCATACAAGAAGGGTGTCAATGGGTCTTCATGTTGAAACTTCAATAGAAATCCTTTTTTTTTTTTTTTTTTTAAAGTAAAGTAAGGAGCTAAACCAAATACACATAAATAGGAAAGTTTATCTTTGCTCACACCAAAGGACTGAGCTATCTGCGAATCAGGAAACATCTTACTAAATTGTGTTTGGCAACAATCAGAAGCTCTATTGGAAATATGAGCTTGATTAACAGTCAAACACCACATTATTTCAGCTTTCTGAACATCTTTTGCCTTGCTAAAAGAGACATCCAAGGTAGAACCAACTGAGGCTCCCTAAGAACAAGAACTTGATGCAGAATTATTCGTTTGCAACTGTTTAGAATTAATTGAACAGTACCCAGTACTTTGCTTAACAAAATTGTTCATCATGTCCAGCGAGCTGGATTTTAAGCATTTAGTGATGCTCTGGTGTTTCTTGCTACTTGCATGACTTTTAATGGATCTTGTTGCCATATTGGAAAGGCAAAATTCTTTCTTGCAATAGATGCACAAAACGTAATGTTCCGATTTTGATTCTCTGAGCTATTTTGACCCTTCTGGATGCAAAGTGGAGTCCAGCCATTGTAAATTAAAACTGGCTTTATAATAGTTTTTTGCCATTTTATTCTAATATTTAAATATTATATAATACAAATTAATTCAATTCTGTAAAATAAAAAAGAGAAATTAGTTAAATGCGCTGATACTGCAGATGAATAAATTTTAATAAAAATAATATTATAAAGATTCAATAACTCAAGAAGTATAAATTCTTAGGCTAAGAAAAAGTCGATATATAAATTTTTTACTTAATTTTACTCCATATTGGACTTATCAACAATTTAAATTCTAAGTATTAGGAAGAGGAGAATCATGAATGATATTCTTGTGCTCTTTACTTTCCTCCTCCTTCAAAGACAAAACACTTTTCTAACATCCCTTGAGCCAACTGAGCTTCCTTAAGATCTCCCTTTTTAAGATAACTTCGAAGTCAATATGTGCTTCACTATACTTTAGGGGCTAAGCAAAAATGATGCCTGATATAAATTGGATTGGATAATTTTATTTTCCCTGTGTTTTCCCTGCACACTTTTCATTTTCCCTGTGTTTTCCCTGTTGGTATACACCTTGTAAATGTACTAAAAGCAAATGATGGTTTCAAAAGAAAGATGCTTGGAATTATATAAGGAGGAAAAAAGAAATACTAAAAGGTGCATACGTAGGAGAAAACAAGAGGTAAATGAACAGTTTGGAAGGAGGATGAATGGGGACTTACAAGGGAATAGGAAGCTCTTCTGGAAGGAAGCGCGAAAGGTTAAGAATGAGAATAAGGGGAACCTGCTTAGAATAATGAATAGGAATGGTGCTTTTGTAACTGATGAAATGGATGTGAGGGGAGTGTGGAAAGAACACTTCGAAAATCTGCACAATATTAACAGTAATGAAGAGGTGATAGTGAATGTGTGTGGGTTTGATGGTGCAAGAAGGAATAGGTATTTTGGGGATGAGGTTATTAGCAAGGAGGAGGTAATGGGTAGAGTGAGAAAGTTGAAAAATGGTAAATCTGCAGGTATAGATGAAATTACTGGTGAAATGATCAAGAACGGAGGCGAGATGGTGATTGATTGGATTTGGAAGTTGTGTAATAAAGCGTTTATGGAGGGTATAGTTCCAAGGGATTGGAGGAGAGCAGTAATAGTACCCTTATATAAGGGTAAGGGAGATAAGGGGAACTGTAGAAATTATATATAGAAATTATATATAATATATAATTTATTGAGTGTTGTAGGGAAGATATATGTTGGTATTTTGGTCGAAAGAGTGCGTCGAGTGACTGAAGGACTGATTGGTGAAGAACAAGGTGCGTTTAGGAGTGGTAGAGGATGTGTGGATCAAATCTTTACATTGAAACAAATGATTGAGAAAATGAGGGAGAAGAAGAATAAATTGTATTTAGGTTTTATGGATTTGCAACAGGCGTATGATAGGTTAATAGGGAAGCTCTATGGCAGGTGTTAGTGATATATGGTGTTGGTGGTAGGCTTCTGAATGGAATCAAAAGTATGTATGAGGATAGTGAGGCGTGTGTGAGAATAAATGGTGTCAAAGGTGATTGGTTTAGTATTAATAGCGGAGTGAGACAGGGTTGTGTTATGTCTCCTTGGTTATTCAATTTGTATATGGATGGGGTTGGCAGGAAATGGTGTTAGAATGATGGAGAATGGTGATGAATGGTGAGAATGGATGAGGGGAGGGTGCCCTATCTATTATATGTGCGGATGATTTGTTTTGTGTGGTGAATCTGAAGAGAGAGTTTGAGAGGATTGGTAGAGAGATTTGCAGGGTGTGTAAAAGGAGGGGCTTGAAAGTAAACGTAGATAAGAGTAAGGTTATGGTTGTGAGTGAGGACAGTCCTCAGTGTGAAGTTATGTTAGATGGCGAGCAGCTGGAACAAGTGTCTGAGTTTAAATATTTGGGGTATGTGTTGGATGAGAAGGGAACGGATGATGCAGAGTGTAGTAGGAAAGTTGTGAATGGCAGGAAGGTGGCTGGTTCAAATCGTTGGTGAATGCAAGGGAAGTCTTGAGTGTGCTAGGTTTTGCTATGAGGGTATGTTGTTACCCTGTGTTAATGTATAGTAGTGAGACTATGGTCTGGAATAAGAAGTATAGATCTAAAGTTCAATGTGTTCAGATGGACAATCTTAGGGGCATGCTAGGTGTGAGAAGAATTGATAAAATGAGGAATGAACGTATTAGAGAGTTGTGTGGTGTGAAGAAATGGGTAAATGAGAGAATAAATGAAAGTATGTTGAGATGGTTTGGTCATATGGAAAGGATGAATGATAGTCGGTTGGTTAAGCGGATGTATAGTGGCGAGTGTGTTAGGAACCGACCGGCTTTGAGACCGAAGAAAAAGTGGATTGAGTCCGTAAACGAATGTTTGAAGGGGAGAAATGTGAGTTTGGTAAAGGCGAGAAGAAAGGTGTATAACAGGATTGAATGGCGGGGGATTGTGAGGGGGTATGGTTGTGACCCACCTGGGCCAAGGGATGAACCCTTACATTGACGATCTACCATAGTGAGGGTCCATCTCTGTCCCATGAAGCTTTAGGGTGGATTTTCTGACTGCGACGAGTTCTTACTAATTAATGGTACTGAGGGGGCGGTAAGGCTGGGCTTTCTTTTCGACTTATGTCATGTTCTTCTACTGATTTTCTTTTCCGATGCTCTTCACGCACCTTACTCCCATTCTTGGGAAAATATAAGGAAGATAAAGAAAGAAAGATAATAATAATAATAATAATAATAATAATAATAATAATAATAATAATAATAATAATAATAATAATAATAATAATAATAATAATAATAATAATAATAATAATAATAATAATAATAATACCTTAATATCAACACTCCATTTAGCATCTTCTGAGAGTAAAATGGCCACGAGCTGCAAGTTTCGCCAAACGACTTTCTTGGCTATTTTCAAAAGATAAATATATATATAAAATATATATATATATATATATATATATATATATATATATATATATATATATATATATATATATATATATATATATATATATATATATATATATATATATATATATATATATATAATCATCATCATCATCATCATCATCATCATCATCATCATCATCACAGCAACTGCAGTAGATGAACATGACGTAAGTCGAAAGGAAAGCCTCTCCCTACCATCCCCTTAAGTTAGAGGTCAGCTCATCACAAAAAAAATCTAAGCAAGGGCTTCACGTGGTATCCCGTCAATTTTATGTTAATTCCTTGGGCCCAGAGGTCTCACAATCACAACCCCTCACAAAACCCAGCCACTCCTTTTATGTTTCTTGCAATCTCTGCCAAACTCGCATACATTTACAGATTCAATACACCTTTTCTTCGGTCTCCCAACTGGTCGATTCCCAGCACACTCACCACTATACATCCTCTTAACCAACCGACTATCATCCATCCTTTTAAAAAGTCCAAACCATCTTAATAATTCACTCGTGTTTATTCTGTCAATTACGCCCTTCTTCACACCACACAACTCCCCAAAACGTTCAATCATCATTTTATCAATTCTTCTCACATTTATGACTCAATTAGGGTTATATCTTCATCATCACTATTCATCACTGGTTTATAATTCGGAATGTCAAACCATTTCTCAAAATTTGAATTGCTTCCAGATGACTTCATTTTCTTTGCTTTCGATTCCAATGTACTAACAGAATAATAATAATAATAATAATAATAATAAGAATAATAATAATAATAATAATAATAATAATAATAATAATAATAATAATAATAATAATAATAATAATAATAATAATAATAATAATAATAATAATAATAATAATAATTTTTATTTAAATGAAGAAGCTTTATTCTCTAAACAATTTATATTATATTTTGTGAAGAGTAGGGGTGGGAGGGTGGGTAGTTGTTATAATATGGAAAAATACTACAACCTGAAACATCTGTTGTCCATATTAATTTATATAACTGTTTTAACTATTATAAAAATAATTCATTCCAAGCAAATTTTTTAGTAAGTAATTTTAAAATAGAAAAAATGTATTTTACAAATTTGTACTGACCTTATATTCTTTTGGTAAAAGCTGTCATGTAGAGTAAAACATTTTCATGATTGCTATTAAAAACCAAAATTATTCTTGTACAAGATGCCAAGGTGAATGCAAAGAATGAAATGTGTAAGTTACCCAAAGTATTTTAAAACACTTTCATTAATCCTAAAAATTTTACAAATCCTGAAAAAAAAAAAAAAAAAAAAATAAAAATAAATAATATAAACAATTTCTCTTTCCTCGTATTATATAAACTTTCTCTATATATATATATATGATATATATATATATATAAATATATATATATATATCTATATATAGGTACAAATGTGTGTTCGTGTGTGCATGTACTTATAAATAGGCAAATCATATGCAGTTTTTCAACCCCCTGGTATTTTAAAAAATGTTACATATCACTTATAAATCAAATACAGAGCCTTTGCAGTACTACTACTACTACCTTCCTTTAGAATTCCACTATCTAGACCATCAGGAGGTTTATCTATGTCATTGTGGTCTACTAAAGGTTTAATTTCTTTCAACTGAATTTCCAATTCTGTAAGCTTGCTTATTATAAGCCTACTCAAACTATTAGTCTATAATATTATCCAATCTTTCCTCAGTAAACACTGATGCAAAATAAGCATTGAAAATATTAACCAATACCATATCTGAACCTGTAGGTTTTATCTTACTTTAAAAACTTATTGGTCTTTATTGATATTATTTCTGTCCTTTCTCTGCCTTACTTATTGACTGAATAATTTCATTTCTAACTTTGTTATAATTTTTTAACTCCTTCACCTTATAATTTTAATAAATAAACTTTGTCTCTAACATAACTATAATTCTAATTAAGGCTGAGCAATAGGAATATTTTTTTGCTGGCTATATCATTTTAAAATATGACTCAAACTCCACATTTTTAAAATCACTTGGCTTTTCTACCAATTTTCATAATTTTCATAGTTATTGGAAGTCTCTGTAAGGCCTATAACATTAATTAATAATGTAGCAAATATCTATAGCTTACGCTAAACTATTCAATTTAGAGTCAGTCAAACAATCTAGATTAGGTCTATGATTATGGCAACAGACCTATCTAAGGTAGGTTAGAGTCTACAGCATAGACAATCCATATAGGTTAGGTCTCGGTTTAGGTTCCTATTAGTTCAAATTATGATAAGATTTGTTAAGTATACACAGGTTTACTATGTGCATACTTAACAAAACTTACCATAACCTGAACTAGCAAGGTACTAAACCAAGACCTATCTATACCAATGCTACATACCTAAACAAAACTTAGATGGATCTACGTTGCCATAAATGTAGACAACCTAGATGGTTTGGACTGTCCCTATATTATATATATATATATTAATATATATATATTATATAGTATATATAATATATATATATATATATATTATATATATATTAAGATATTAAAATTAACATATATATATATATAAGGTATATCATACATTATATAATATATATTTTTAACAGTTAATACATAATAATTTTCAAGCTCTTTCACCTCATAATAGAGTTAGCCAAAACACTACAGTAATTGTGGCTAATGCTGAATATTGATGGCAATTTCTTTCTTTTCTTTTTTTTTTTTTTTTTTTTTTTTGCCAGATACAACTTTCACTCTGAAGTCTGAACCCTTTTATCTTATATTAAAAAAAAAGATTTTTTTGTAATCTTTTTAAGTTTCTGATATAGCTATGTGATCTATTATTATAAGCATATTTAAATATTAAAAATAGAATTTCATAAATTTACTACAAATACATTTCATACATTTACTTTGTTCTCAAATACTCTGCACCCAATTTTATTAATTGCACTAATTTAGATAATTTTCTCTGTAATGGGGATGCATAATGCTGGCCTAATAATGAGTTGGAGTTATGGCAAGTCATTCATTCTTTAAATTTTCAATTCCTTTGATCACAAGTGTTGAGCCTTCTATTTTTCTACAGCTAAAGCTGCTTAGAATTGTTTGTTAATAATAATAAAATAATAATAATAATGAATAATAATAATAATAAATAATAATTAATAATAATAATAATAATAATAAAATAATAAGTAAATAATAATAATAAAATAATAATAATAATAATAATAATATAATAATAATTAATAATCAAATTTTATTAATAAATGTTAGCTAACCCACAATGCCAATCAAGTCGCAATTCTCATATTTTAATAGCCTTGTTCTCATTTTTGAAATATTGGCTGCATTATCAGTTACAACTTACAAAGCTATTTCTATTTCACTATTCCTCATCTGACTATACTTCTTTGAAAGTATACTGCTTTGTTTCTGTTGCTAGATGTGTTAATGGTATCAACAACTAGGTAAACTTTAGTGGTTGGCAATGTCACAGGTGTCTATAGTTGGTTCATTTAAAGAGAGCGACGATTTTCGTTTTCCCTATTCTTCATTATTCTTTTTTTTTTAGAGTATATCCTGTGATTTTCATAAAAATTGGGGGTGACAGCCCTCTGGGCAACAATTACCATATATATAATATATATATATATAATATATTATATTACTATAATTATATATATATAATATATATATATATATATATATATATAATTTAATATATATCATATATATATATATATATATATATATATATATATATATATATATATATAATAAAAACTGACCTAGAAGGGAAAGTTGGTATGATAGAGTATAAAGTTCAATTTTTTAACAAGTTTTTTAAATAATTGAAGTGATTTAGGGAACTTCAATTGAGTTTTTTTTGTTAGAAAAAATATTATATTTAATAATTGTATTTAATTTAAATTAAATAAGTGACAAATATAACTCAAAAAAATTTCCCCCGTGTTCTGAAAATAATTTTTTAGAAACTCCAAAAATAAACTAAGGTTTGTATCTCGGCCCACTTCTGACTAATACCATATACAAAAGTGTAAAAGTAAGAGTTTTGATGTAAATAATTGCACATATTCCTTTTAGTTCGTAAAATATTAATGGTGATTGGTTTTGGGGTAAAATGGGTAATTTGTGGTAAAATGAGTAATTTTATAATATAAGTATTTGCTTTAATGATTCAAGTGATTAGAAAAAATATTATATTCAATATTTGTATTTAATTGAAATTAAATAAATGACAACTTTTAGTATAAACAATTTTTTTTTATTCTGTACCTATTATTATTATTATTATTACATTTTTATTACTTGGTATTCAAGTATACCTATTGTTATCATCAAAGGTATCAAGACATGTAGAACTATAGAGACAGTAAGAAGCCACATCGGCCTATCGAGACAAGTCAACCCACTAACCAAACATGCTTATGCAAATTCACAAAGCACCTTCGGAGTTTAAAATTCCTGTAATTAAACAAATATCTACCATTTGGACTTAGTCAAAAACTAATGATATATATATATGATACCCAAACCATCCCCATGCTTAGCCAATTTGGCTTAGTCAAAACTAATGATATAGCTATATATGATACCCAAACCATCCACATGCATTATAACTGGTACTGTATTATTTACTATTCTTTTAGGTACCATAGGTATTATTACTGTACATACGGTACCGTACCGTATACAAGTTGTTTTTTATTATTATTATATTATTACCTACCTATCCACTATTACTATTATTATTTTTATTCATATACTTGAAATATTAATAAATAATACTGTACAATTGTAATTATTATAATTTTCAATTACTTATTTTTATTCAAGGGCAAATTACTCCATTTTTGACACTCATTTTTCAAAATTTTACTATAAATATTTTTTTTTTACATTTTTCTATATTTTTGTTATGCCATAACATTTATGAATGTTTAAATTTGAAAAAAAAAAACATTTAAATATGGTTATAACTTGATTTTAGTTTTAAAAAATTAAAACCAAAATAAATAATTTTAGAAAAAAATTGATTTTAACAATGGTAAAAAAATATAGCTCACACATGTTATTTTCGACCCAAATTAATTTTATAATATCTTTAACAGTTATATTACCTTTCAGTATTAATATCAATACTACTGTTCAATCGTAAGTCCCATAATTTACAAGTACCCACTTTACCCCAAAAATTTTTTTTGAAAATTGCATTTTTCAAAAATTTGCTACAAATATTTTTCTTTACATTTTTTATATTTTCGTTATGCTATAACATTTACAAAGCTTTAAATTTGAAAATAAATTTAAACACATGGGTCAAATTAATATTATTTTTGCCACTTCAACCAAAAAAAAAATATTCAAAAATTACCATTTCCACCCATTTTACGGTAATATGATGATCATATTGTACAAGATTTTAATACACTCTCTCACTACACTACCTTGTGTATGTTCTTATGAAACTGCCTAGGACCACACAGCCATGTGCGTGTCATTGCGCCCCAGGCCCGCAACAAAGCCTAGAGCCCGCCAACTGTATATATATATATATCATATATATATATATATTCTATATATATATACTATATATATATATATATATATATATATATATATGATATATATTATATATATATATTATTATATATATATATATATATTACATAACTATATATATATATTATATATATATAAGTCAGAAAAAAATAAAAAAAAAAAATCTTTAACTTTTGTTTCTCTCCTCATACACTTGACATATAGAAATGCTATGGCATACATGTTATTGAGGTTGGTATTAGTGAAGGTATGGAATAGGTATTAAAAAATTTTTTTTTGTTTCCTTAAAAATCCAAATAAACTAAATTTTTTTTTTAAATATTTGACGATATAAAATGGGGTAAAAAACAAACATGGAGCGTAACCAATATATTAACCTTTTCTAAGCTCTTTCAATGCTTCAGCGTTTTCCTGAGGTGCTCATGTACTTTCCTGAAGTGTTTTTCAGTCCCTACCACCTTTATAGGTTATCAGTTTTACTAGTGGAGTCGTTCAAAAATTTTCCGAACTCCGACTCCCACCCTCTTCAAAATTTCCGACTCCACCCCTTCAAAATTACCGACTCCGACTCACCCTTTTTGAAAATTGCGACTCCGACCCTCCAACTCTTTTGAAAATTACCGACTCCGACTCCACCCTCTTCAACATTAACTCCGACTCCAACCTCTTCAAATAAACCGACTCAGACCCATTCTCTTCAAAACGTACTGCCTTTCCCTGACTCCGACCTCCCACCCTGTACTGTTATGGCATTTTTCTCCCTACCCCCCCCTTTTTTCTTTGCCTTGTCATCTTTTTGCTAGTTTCCAACCTCCTTTTCACTTTTTTTCCCTTTAATAATAACACATCCAGGTTAAAAAAAAACTGTTTTTTTTCCCACCATCTTTGGAAAACTTTGATGGGTAAAAAAAAAATTTTTTTTCAACGACATCCAATAATTTTCAAAAACAATATTAGTTGCCAAGTTCCTCCATCAATATGAAGTATCTACCAAATAAAAAAAGTTAAAAAATGTAATACATTTGAAATGGTAGCAAAAGTTTTAAAAACTGTAAAAAGGTTTTGTAGCCATTTTTTAACTGGGGTTCGACATTTGTTATCGCTGATTACTGTCAATTTAGAGCAGCCCATTTTCTTTTGGCATTTTTTATAGATAATAAAGACGGCTACCAGAATAGCCCATAAAATTCAAAAAAATATTTTCAGGAAAGGGGGGAGGGGTTTTGTTTTTTTTTACCCCACCAACCTCAAACTTTTTTTACCCCGTCTTGACTATATATATATATATATAATATATATAATATATATTATATAATAAAATATATTATATATAATATATGTAAAAATATATATATATATATTATATATATATAAAAATATATATATTATATATATATATATATATATATAATATATACTATATATATATATATATATATTGTGAATTTTATCAAATCTCCACATAGGTAGCTATATATCATCAATATATGGACATGGTTTATATCAACTGTCTTTTAAAAAAAAAAAAATAATAATTTTTTTAACCAGAAAATCTTGAAATTTTTGTATCATTATCATTTTGCACAGTTAGCTACCCAATAAATTGTTTTTTATTATATGACTATGTTAAGTATGCAAGTTTGGTCAATTATTTAAGAAAATAAGCTACATCCTCTCAAAGCTATTAAAACTCCCATAGACTCTTCAATATTGATACATCCAGGGTAGGTCTCATTTCAGGTCCCTTAAGTCAAATTATGAATAAGTTTTTGTTAGGTATACACAGAGAAATCTAATGTAGAATTAACAAATCTATCATAACCTGAACTAGATGACCCTAATAGAGCCACGGGTCCCTAATTTTTTTTATATAGAAAGTCTAATGGGAAACTTTTAAACTTGTGAGAGGCTAAACTTTTTTTCCTAAAAGAGACCTGCTGATTTTCATTTTCATTATCTTCATTATTATTTTTTTAAAGTATATCCTGTGATTTTTAATTTTTAATTTTTTTTTTTTTTATAAAATCCTAGGGGATTTTTAACAACTTTGAGAGGCTGTAGTTTTTTTTCCTAACAAGAGCGACAATTTTCGTTTTTACTATTCATTATTTTATTTTTTTAGAGTATATCCTGTGATTTTCATTATAATTGGGGGTGACAACCCTCTGGGTAACAATTACCATGGCGTTAAATCTGTTAGCCTCTGCATGCGTGTGAGGCCCTAATAAGGTGCGGGGCCCAGGGCGATTGGCCGGTTGCCCCTGCCTGGAGCCAACACTAATATGATACGTATATATATTATATATATATATATATATATATATATAATATATTATATATTATATATATAATATATATATTATATAGTATTATATTGTATATATATATATATATGTATATTATTGATATATATATATATATATATATATATATATAATATATAAAATATATCATATATAATATATAAAATAATAAAAATAATAAATATATAATAATTACATGTTCATATATACCATATATATATATATATATATATATATATATAGGTCAGCATCCCGAAAAGTTCAGGCATGTGACTAGAAAACTATAACAGCTACATGAAAATAAATATCATTTTATTAATCAGGACACATTTTTACCGCGGAAATAAAAAAAAAAAAAAAAAAATAACGCTTTTTAAAAAATTAAAATTGTTAAAAATGTTGAAAATATTACAGTTTTTTGACAATTCGAAGATGCTGCTTACTCCGACTTAGGACGCAAAGGTGCCAAATGTTGATTTTTTTTTTAAAACAGACGAATACCCACGGGTAAACAAGAACAATGGATAGAGTCGGGGGTTCTCGGACTACTGGGGGACAACGGGGGGGACTTTGTCCCCCCCTGTCCCTCTGTTGGCTCAAACCCCCTAAAAAGGATATAAAAAAAATAATATTTTCTCCAAAGCGTTAAAAAAACGGTATTTGGCAACTTTTGCTCTCGAGACTAATGCAGGTTTCAAGGTCAATCAGAGCGTGCACTATTTCAGGTCTAAGTACTAATAATATTAAGAAGTTATTAATAAATATTTTAGTAAAATAATTTTTTTTTTTAATTTGTCCTCGATGAAATTAAGTTCCTGAAATCAAAAGTTTATTTATTTTCCTGTAGATGTTATATATTTTTCTAGTTACATGCCTGAACCTTTCGGGATGCTGGCCATTATACCGCGTACTATATATATATATATATATATAATATATATATATATATATGATATATATTATATATATATATAATTATATATAATATATATATATATATATATATATATCTATATATATATATATATATATTATATATATATATTACCATATATATATGATATATTATATATAATATACTATATATATATATATATATATATATATATAATATATATTATACTATATATATATATATTATATATATATATATATGTATGGGCCCACTGGTCGGGAAAAACAAAATAGTAACCTTTCCGATGTGTCGTGAGTAAAATAAATATAAAAAATATTATTTACAGATATAATATTATATATATATATATAATATATAATATATAATATTATATATATATATATATAATATATATATATATATATATATTGTAAATAATATATATATATATATATATATATATATATATATATATATACCCTAAGTTTTACTGACCAAGAGATATTAAGTTAGGTATGGCTGTAAGCTGTTACTAATTGCAGAATTTTCTTGGTCATTGCCACAAAAAATTATTTGTGGAAAATGATATTAACCCTATAGACTTGAAGTAAGGGAAAACAAACTAATTGCTTTTAAAATTATGGCATGTATACTATGTAAGTTATTGACAAGCCCTAGGGTGCTTTGTGGATTTGCATGAGCATGTTTGGTGATTGATTCTATTAGCTTGACACGAGACAATCTTGATAGGCCCAAGTGGCTTCTTACTGTCTGTTTATTTTTATTGTTCTAATGACACAACATTGTAAAACAACTACATAATGAATAAACTTGGGCGAGATAAACATCCGTAAAAATATTTTGGTGCAGAAATAATGAAACACAAAGTATGCGAGTATATTGCCATTATAAGGCCTATTTTTTCCAAAAATATATATATTTTTTATTTATTATACTGTATGAAACACAGTTAACACGTCTGAAACAGTTGAATATGTTGGTAATAGTCTATTTTCACTATTTTTATAAAGACATTTACACCAGAATATGCAAGATTAAATAATTTACATGAAAGAAAGATGGCAGCTACGGCGCAACAATACACACTTGTATATAAAGACGAATCATGGCATCCATTTTTGATACAAATTAAATGAAAACCTGCGTTTTGAAGGCCTTGTATATAAATTCAATTGTTGGGTCGCAAATCAGTAATTCGTACGCGATATGAAGTAGTTCCATTTCTTTACAGTTATGTATTAATTTAAATTCATGAGCCTGATTTAAAGATTAAAATTTAATTTAAAAGTTATAATTATCAATTTATTTACGTTTTTTTCGAAATAATATCATGGCAAATCAAATATATTTGCTATTTACATTGATTGAATGATACTTTGATTGATCGAATTTTAGTTTACGATTGATTTTTTTTTCTCTGTGTGAGCATAGCTTTCAAATCAAAAGATTCTTGGTATCAATTTACAGGAATTAAGTAACGCGACGCGCACACTCGCTTATCATCTGGATGGAACTGTGTCTCAGAATATAAGAAATAATGCCCATAGTTGTCAAGTTAAAGAGTTCTGGTCATTAATTCACAGGATTTAAGTGACGTCACACAAACACACTCACTCATCATTTTATATACAGATATCGGTGTATACGGTAAACGTCTTTGGCCATGGGTACCTCGCTCATTCTTGTAATGATTCTTAATCATCCAAGTGACGTATTAACACACAAGCTTCAAGTGACGCTTTAACGCACAAGCTTCAAGTGACGCTTTAACGCACAAGCTTCAAGTGACGCTTTAACACACAAGCTTCAAGGGACGCTTTAACACACAAGCTTCAAGTGACACTTTAACGCACAAGCTTCAAGGGACGCTTTAACACACAAGCTTCAAGTAACACTTTAACACACAAGCTTCAAGTGACACTTTAACACACAAGCTTCAAGTGACGCTTTAACACACACAAGCATCAAATGTGACGCTTTTAATACACACTAAGCTCAGTGACGCCTTAACACATCAAGCTCAAGTACGGCTTTAACACATAAGCCTTCAAGTGACGCCTTAACACACAAGCTTCAAGTGACACTTTAACGCACAAGCTTCAAGGGACGCTTTAACACACAAGCTTCAAGTAACACTTTAACACACAAGCTTCAAGTGACGCTTTAACACACACAAGCTTCAAGTGACGCTTTAACACACAAGCTTCAAGTGACGCCTTAACACACAAGCTTCAAGTGACGCTTTAACACATAAGCTTCAAGTGACGCCTTAACACACAAGCTTCAAGTGACTCTTTAACACACAAGCTTCAAGTGACGCCTTAACACACAAGCTTCAAGTAACGCTTTAACACACAAGCTTCAAGTGATGCTTTAACACACAAGCTTCAAGTGACGCCTTAACACACAAGCTTCAAGTGACTCTTTAGCACATAAGCTTCAAGTGACGCCTTAACACACAAGCTTCAAGTAACGCTTTTACACACAAGCTTCAAGTGATGCTTTAACACACATGCTTCAAGTGACACTTATCTTTTTCTTCCAAGAACTTATTTCACATTCACACTTAAGAACGCTCACATAAACACACAAATTTATTTTTAAGGGTACAATATCAAGGGTGTAGCTTGTAGGATTCTGAGCACTGGAACGTCGATATATTTTTATACTTTTTTTTGTATATATGAATGAAAAATATTTAAATATCATAAATTCGATCCCCGCTTTCCCTAACTCTAATTAAAAATAAAAGTTATTTGATAGCTAAGTTATTAAAATTACAGAAAATTTTCTGATTCCATCGTCCCACCCCTAATTCCTACTATATATATATATATATATATATATATATATATATATATATATATATATATATATATATATATATATATATATATATATATATATATATATATATATATATATATATATATATATATATTTATATAATATATATACAGTAGTACCCGCGAATAAAACGGCTATTGGGACCGGACCCTCGCCGTTAAGTGAAAAACGCCGGTAAGCGAATTAAGCCATTTTTTGTGCCTCACGAGTGCCTGCACGCAAATCTAATTGCTAATATATATTAAGTGTGCAATACACTAACTATAAAACAATGATAGAAAGGGAAATTTACACATTGTTTACCTTTAAATATATATATCTAGTACGTACAATATATGATTCACAATTGAAAAAGATATAGAAATATAAAATTTTAAATACAAATATTTTTATTTTGAGGATGCCACTTCTTCGTCCGATAGTACAATGGATGGCTAATCTTCAACATCTGAATCTAAAACAACCGCCTTCGCTTTGCAGACTGTAATAATGATGTAGTTGGTGTAGAATCTGAGATTGATGGCAGGCCAGACGTTTCTGTGGTTGGTTGCGATGGTGCTCTATTGAAGAATGACAACAAAAACTTTGTCTCATAGAGTGCCTCTTCTTCTCGAGTAGAAGTTGCTTATAACATGCAATGGCATTTGTTATGGCAGTATTAACTTTTGACAATCTTTCAAAGTTTGACAATAAATTTATTATTAAGTATAAAGTTTGGAAAATTGCGAGATAGATGCAGAACTCTGCAAAGCGTTTGACGATAGCGTCTATTCGTTCGTTTCCTTCCGCACAACACTGAGTAGTTAAGAGCGCCGTTATTGCGAAACGCCGTTAAGCGAGGAGCCGTTATTGCGAGGTGCTACTGTATATATATATATCATATATATATATATATATATATATATATATATATATATATATATATATATATATATATATATATATATATGGCTTATGTCCATGTACTAATGCAGCCGGTCAAATTTTCTTTATAATTTACGTTATCGAACAAAATTTAAAACAGCGCGCATAGCGAAAAAGTTTGAACTTTTTCTATACATTTATATACCGTAACTTTATTACAGCATGCTTAGTTGCGAATTTGTTTATTGAAACAATGGAAAGTGAAATAAATTATACACTAATATAAGTTTGGTTAGGTTAAGTAAGATTATCAAAGATAATGACATGCAGCCCATATATATATATATAATATATAATAATATACTATATATATATATAAAATATATATATATATAATATATAATATATATATATATTAATATATATATATATATATATATATATATATAATGGATATATATA
>JABUQX010024291.1:42500-62279 GCA_015478945.1 Trachelipus rathkii
CTTCTACAGCCAGAGATGTTCTTAATATTTTCTAACCATAATATAGATATATATATATATTATATTATATATATATATATATATATATATATATATAATATATATAATATATAATATATATAAATATATATATATATAATATATATATTATATATATATATATATATATATACAAAGGTGGGGCATTAACGCGTTAAAGCTTTAATGTTAAATAACTCGTTAATTTTTTCGTTAAACTTTAACGCTTTCGTTAATTTCGAAAAAAAAGTAACGGAACTATAACGGGATTAAAAAATTTTCAAACATCCGTTAATTCGTTACTTAATTTACAGTATATAAAATATTTCTTATCAGATTTTAAAATTGTATTAGATTCGATGTTTGATAACAAACTTTATTTCCCAAATTTTCCTAAACGCTCCTCTCAATGGCTCAAAATGTGTTTATTTCTTACACGGTTATTATCCCGTTTAGAAATGTTTGACGTTTTTCTTTTGCTGTATTCTCATTTCTTATTAGTTCGCTGAAGAAAAAAAGAGATAGTGACTTGTTGCCCGTTCAATGAGTCATTAACTTCTTCGTTCGTTACTTGAACTTGCTTCTTTTGCGACTAGTGAAAATATAAGAACTAGGCCTCATAAGCGTTGTAACTTATTAAAAAATATACATATTTGTATTAAAATTCAAGTTGACATATCCTATTATTTTTAAAATAATACTCAGGGGTGTCGTAAAGAATGTCCACGGTTTCAATGCGTTATTATAACAGCGTAATATACAATATCAACAGCATATTCATACATCAAAGTGAAGTTCATTGAACAGAGTTTTTCCCACATATGTTCAATATGTGCCCCCCTTCGTTATAGGGGATACAATCAGCCCGAAAATCCAATTCCTCCCAAACATTGGTTAAAAGATCCCGAGTAATGGAAGGAACGGCATGTTCAATTCTGCTTTTCAACTCTGCGTATAATTGGCAGCCCCATAGGAAGAAAATCGCATAGCGTTAAGTCCGGGGACCGGGGGCAGATATATAGAGCTCTGTCGTCTGAACCATTATGACAACCCAACGATCTGGGAGTAAGTCGTTCAACCACGCTCTCACTATGTGACTCCAATGTGACTCCAATGTGGAGGGGCTGCCATATAAAGTTTACCGCTTCATCCTCTAATAATGTGAAAAGAGCCATTATTGTAACATATCGAGATAGGCGACCCCTGTTACGGTTGCTTCTGCGAAAAGAAAGGTCCGTAGACCTGGCGTCCGGGGATATGGCGCAGAAAAAGTTAACCTTGGGGAATCACGTTCGTGTTCTACAAAGCTTCAGTGGATTTTCTGACCCCAGATACGAAACAATTATGGGCATTCACCTTACCCCTGAGATGAAAGGTGGACTCATCGCTAAAACACTACACGATCAAGAAGGTCATCGTCTCGACCTAACACGTGCACAGGCAAAGGTAAACCGTAAAGCCTAGTCGTCGGGCTCTTAAAGCATGTACAAAACTCAACCGGTATGCACGCATTGTAAACGTTTGCCTTAACACCGTTCCACACCGTCGTTTTTGCGCACCTTTAGTTCTGACTTGCTCTCCGAACGGATTTCTTAGGACTATGAAGGAAAGGAGCCCTGATACGGTCCACATCCTGTTCAGTCACTTTGGGCCGTCCTGTACTTTTGCCTTTACAAAAACATCCATTAGTTGCAAATTGCCTATACCATCGGTGAATGTTTTTGCCACATGAGGATCACATTGGAAAGTAACGATACCGCACGTGAATCGAATACAGATTTCACACTCTAGCACAATTGTAGAACACAGAAAGCTTTACGCTCAGGACTCGCCATTGTCAGTATTGTGCGCACGCACTAGAAAGACTACAGCTGGAATGCGCGCATTCGCGCGTATGGTCGACCTATCGGAATCATTCTGCGCAAGTGCATATTGCGAAACTATGCAACTTACCTCTCACTTTGATGAATGATATGCTGTGGATATTGTTGTATATTATCCTGTTATAATAAAGCATTGAAACTTGGAAATTCTTTATACGGACACCCGGTATTGAGTATTAATTAATAAGGTATTTACGCTTTGGAAGTATTCTTCGGCAAGCGGCAAAAGCCATCTGCTATAGGTCAAAGCTTAATTAATTTGTCTGATAAGCTTAACATCATTATTAATATTGTTAGGATTATTATTATAATAAAAGAAAATTAACAATATATTTACTATTCCTACATATTGTGAAGACGGTTAGCGTTAAAACGATTAACGTTTAAACTTCGCTACATTCTTTACCGATAAACGCTTAAATGATTAACGTCGTTAATTATTTTGTTAACGATTAAAAATTAACGACGTTAACCTTCTCATTAACGGTGCCCACCTTGTTTATATAATATATATATTATATATATATATTATATATATATATATATAAATATATAAATATATATATTATATATATATATATATATAAAAATATAATAGATATAGTATAAATATATATATATATATAAATATTATATATATATATATATATATATATAATATATAATACTATAATATATATATATATATATATATAATATATAATGGCATATATATATATATAAAATATATATATATATATATATTAATATATATATATATATATATATATATTTAATAATAGATTTATATATATATTATATATATATATATAATATATATATATATACTAATATATATATATATATATATATATATATATATATATATATATAGTTTTCTAATAATTTTAGATTTAATGCATTTGCATATATTTGACTCAATAAAACTATTAAACTTAATTACTTTTTTGACCTTTCTTTATTTTGAAAGTTAATGAACAAACTCAGCAGAGATGTTCTTAATATTTTCTAACCACTTCCCTTAATCAACATCAACAGCACGATCAAATTCGTGATCCAAAATCAACAAGACGACCAACTTTGCAACCCAAAATCAACTTCGCGACCTAAAATCAACACTACGATCAACTTCGTGACCCAAAATCAGCAAGACGACCAACTTTGCAAACAAAAATCAACAACGTGATCAACTTCGACCTAAAATTAACAAGACAACCAACTTTGCGACCCAAAATAAACAAGACAATCAACTTCACGACCCAAGCTTAACAAGACGATGGACTTTACGTCCAAAAATCAACAACATGGTTAGCTTTACGACCCAAAATCAACAACACAATCAACTCGCCACCCAAAATCAACAAGACGATCAACTTCATGACACATGGGTCTATTTTGAAACTAAAATGCTAATGTAATAATATAAATAAATGTAATGATTATTCATTGTTCCACAAAATGTGTCAAAGTTTTTGCTTCAATAAATTTTTGAAATAAGTTTTTGAAGTTAAAGCGACCGATTTCGGAAGCCCAGGCAACCCAAGTTTGGGTCGCATGACCCCAAGAGTGATTCTCATGACTCATAGGTTAAGATCCCCTTGGTCTATCTTGTTTGCAATCGATCCAGACATTCTTACCACACACTTGTGACGTCATCACCTTACTGTACACTAGGGTTACGCTCTCCACACATTTCCAAGGGGTTGCTGTGCCCCCAAAGTAGAGTTTTGGCTATGGCACCATCGGAAAAAATAAATTAATTAATATAGATTAATAAATATTTACAGTATATTTAAAGAGAGGTTTATGCTATGCCACCATCAAAAATGAAAAATTAGAGAAACAATAAGTAAAAAAAAATAAAGAATCTTATAACCGTACAACAGAAATCGGGGTCGGAACAGGAATCAAACACTTCTTGACATGCGCGTGTCAAATTATATGTTTTCAAGCACCGAAAAATAAATCTTATGGGTTTTAGCCATCTCCAGGGTGTTTTATCAACCCCAAAAGGAGGACCCAATGGATAAAATTAAATGAATAACTCCCGGAGGGCTTGAACGACGAAACAAGGAGAAAGACGAAGGATTCCATGAGGAATCATGCTGTAAGACCCTATTTGAGGTGTTGGCTGGTACCCGAAATTGGATCCTACCCTTAAACTGCGATTTTAGCTTGAAAACCAGCTATTAATATATTATTATTGCAATCAGACCTTGTAAAATATACGAACCCACACCTCTTAGATTACAGGGGCCACTTAGCTTGTTAACTTTATATATATAATGATAGTATATATAATATATATATATATATATTAATATATATTATATATATTATAATATATATATATATATATATATAATGATTATATATATTATATATATATTATATATATATATGATATAGTATATATTTAATGCTTATAGAATATATATATATATATATATCATAATATATATATATATATATAATATTCATATATAATATTATTATCATATATATATATATATATATATATACATATATATATATATTATATAATATATATACTATATATATATGATTCGATGGCGCCATAGCCAAAGCCCTACTTTGGGGTTCCAGCATCCCCCAACGAGGTGTGTGAGATGAGCAAATTTCGCCTATGGTAATGTGATGATATCAGAAGTTTTGGTAGAGTTTTTGGAATAATTGGAAGTCTTAAAAAGTCAATAAATTGGGAGAAAGGAGACAAGTGGCCATAGTATCTGCCACTCTCCTACTAATTATGTACTGTATACGTCTAATTTCTAATAAACTTCTTTTCTGTAAAATTTTGTTTGATGTCGTGATACCCCTTCAATTTGGGGTTCTGTCCTAGAATGAGAATCAAAAATTAATTTCAAAAGAAATTTGGAAACAGTCAAGTTTTTACTTTTAATAATTTTGCTTGTAGATATATATCGTTGTCAGAAAGTAAGCAAAAAAATCTTTGCCAGCTATATAAATTTGTTGTGATAAGTTACCTATAACAAATACCTTATTTTAAGATCAAGATTTAATATGTTAATATTTTTCCTCTAATCCATTTATGCATATTTTTAATTCGCAGTTTCTATGGTGTAGAAAAACTCTTGTAACTGCCAGGAGATTAATACCAATTAGTAATGCATTTACGTTTATTTTATACTTGTAGTTTCTATAGGGTAAAAAAAATGAGAGTTTTTTTGCCGAATTTTCCATCGTTTTATTTAATTTCATTTTGCAAATAACCTTCCATCCCTAATTCTTCATTATATATTTGGTCCTCTAAATAGGAAGTTGAATTTCTAAATGGTTTAGTATGATTGTTATAATAATTTGATATGTAATCATCCAGTCTATGAACAAACCCTCTATAAGTTGAAAAATCATTATCATTGGGGTTACTAGTAGTAGTATAGTTATTTTTTTTTGTTTAAATCCGGTTTAGGACCCATTAAGTTTAGGTTATAAGTTTTGTTAATTATACACAGAAAATCTGTGTCTACTTAACAAACTTATCATAACCTTACTAATTTTTTGAATGTAAAAAGAAATAATGTATGAAAATGCTGAATAACATTGCTTAAAAATATCAAAATTGTGGTAATTTTTATGTGGCACAGTTGTTTCATACCCATATCAAAACATCGATTACATTTAAAAAAAATAAAAAATTTTTTAGACTATGCTAATCTAAACTACCAAAATTTATAATACTTATTCATAATCTATGCTTTGTTCATGGGCAATCTGGAATAACTACGTAAATAACATGCTGGGTATTTGTGAAAAATTGTCTTATAAATCAATTTTCATAAAACTTTTACAAATATATTAACTATGTATTAATGTGAATATTAAAAGAAAAAAAGTTGTAAATGCCTTTGCAATAAATCATAATTAGTGAAAACAGAAGCTACTTTTTACCAGAAATTGCAATATAGAAATTAGCTTATGGAAAATTATAATGTTAAAATTTACTTAAATTATAATGTAAGACTGAATAGCCTTTGAATCATATCTTTTTTTTGAATGTCCAATTTTCACTCAACAGGGAGTATTACTAAAACAAAATTGCATGTAGTAGGTAATAGTAGATTGTTTTTCCTGAAAAATTGGTGATTCAGTTCCTTAAAAATTAAAAAAATTTCCACTAGTGTATGCAAATTTTGGTAAATCATTAGGGATGTACGATCTCAGACAAGAGGCCGATACCCGATACCCGATACTCTATTTTTTTAGGTGCCGATACCGATACCCGATACCGATACTTAATTAATATAATAAATACACAGTAATAAGATAGAACATTTGTGCACTGCTAGGCAACTCAAGATTGCATTCCCTGTACAAACAATACTTAGTCATTTATATTTCATATTTGGTTGTGCCCAAGTATATCTATTTTATAAATTAAAATAGTACCTTTAAGGAATAATAATTGCAAATATAATATTAATAACTTTTTTATGTTTGTGTTTATTTAAAAAATATTCCATTTCCATTTTCAAGTAAGTATTAACAAAGTTTAGCTACTAGCTTTTTATGTTTAAACATGATTACAATTACAAGAGATTCTTTTACCTAGGTAGCATATAAAGACAAAAATAATGGAAAGAAAGAGAAAAAGTAATAAGCCGAAAAGTTAAAATAAAACAACGCTATTACAAACATGCATAATAAAATACTCCTTTAGATAGATATCATTCATACTCAAATTCATAAATTACAATTGTGATGCAAAAATTAAACTTTCCTAGTATTGGCGAGAGCACTGTTCCTTTGGGGGGTTTACTTCCTACCTAACCTACACTAAAATACGCTCTCTCTCGAACTGATGAAGGGGGTGCTGATAATTATTTGCCTGCAGGCACTGATAATAATGGAAATTGGATTTTTCATGCCACCACATGAAAGATTTCTCTTCTGTAGGCAGCATCTACATGTTTTCGGAGAGCCTCATCTCTTCTTTCACAGACTGCAAATTTGACCATTATCTTTGCTCTTGAATGACTGTCTCTTCAAGTTTTTTAGACGATGGGTTCTCTGGTTGTGATTTCCTTGAAGGTGATGAGATGTCAATGCAATTTGGCCATGATTATCAAAGTCTAACATTCCAAATCCTTTCATCTTCAGTAGGCTTATTTGCTGAATAGCCACTATCTTCCACTATCAGTGCCTGTTGCAGGGTTTTGCAGATAAGGGGCTTCCCTTCTCTGTCTTTTTTTTTTTTTTTTTTTTTTTTTTTGCAAGGGACATCGATTCGGTTATGCTATTTTTAATGCATTCTAGAAGTGGTTCACCGTCGGCGGTGCCATTTTTGTGGGGTTTCAGCTAGCTTAAGGAATCCTTATTATACTTATTTTATTCTATTTCATTTTTTTTTACAGTTGTCACCGCGGCTCACGGGCAGAACCTATTTAAGGAGTGGGTGTTGGAACGCTCAAACATCCGTCTACGCAAATTAAGCGATAAGCACAGACGCAGCCTTTATAGTGAGGGAAATTAAATTGAGAGACACAGAAGATGGAATGAGAATTCCACAGAAACAGAGGTGGCAGGAAAAAAAGAAGCACCGCAGAGAACCAGTCTGGAGTTAACTAAGATCAAACACAAAATATCATGTGCCGACCAGCACCCTGTGCTACGAGGCTTCGTAAAGGTGGTGGTACGCGAGTGGATGTTCCCTCGAGCACTTTGCCGCTACAGTACCTATAGAAAGGGATAAAGCACCAATCGCGTCGCAATATAAAGGGTTAAGTGAACTAGAAAGTACATTTTTGTATTTATTTTGTCTCAAATTTTCTAATTTTTCTAATTAAGAAACATTAAGAAACATTAAGAATATAGAGACAGTAAGAAGTCACAGGGCCTATCGAGACTGTCCCGTCAACCCACTACCCAAACATGTTCATGCAAATCACAAAGCACCCTCAGGGCTTGTCAAATTGTTTGTTACTACAAATCCACAATTCTGGCTTAGTAAACATAATGTATATATATATTGATTAACCCAAACATCCACATGCATTCTAATAACTAAGTTTTATTATGTTCACCCTGCCATCTTCCGATTAAACAATATATCACTAATAACCAGTTAAATATACAATTTAAAATTGATTTGCGTGGTGAAGAATTAGAATCTAACCTTTTCTTAAATGTTGCATGGAGTTCACACTCAACAACTCCTCTGGCAACCCTATTCCAAATTTAACAACCTATTTGACTGAATGCAATGCTTTCTTATAACAAGATGGCATGCTTTTCTTCTTAATTTTCTTATTTATGCCCTGGTCAACCTGTCCATGTTCTGCTATGAAAAATTTATTGGTCCCTGAATATCAAAAGATGTAAGTATTGTAGAATTTTTTTTATGTCCCTCTTGAGAATGCTTTCTAGCAGAAAACATTCTAATCTTCAGCTCTCTATAGCTCTTCCTAACAGAATCATCCTTGTTGCTCTACGTTGCACTCTCTCTAGCATATCTAAGTCTTTCTTTAAACTAAGGGGCCCAAGACTTGTGCCAATACTCTACACTGGCCTAACTAGCTTTAATACAGTTTACTTATTACCTTCCTTGCTCTTGTAAACAAATTGCGATTTATTATGCCCAGGCATCTTATTTAGCTTTATTTCTAGCTCAAACCCTGTTAGCTTACTTTCAATATTACTGATTTATATCAACCTAAACTTTTTTTCTTCATTGGTCCAGACTCCGCCAATCCCATTCATATGTAGTTAAAACTTTTATTTTGAGTAACCTAGGTGAAGCCTTACACTTTTTACTAATTAAATTCAATTTGCATTATCTGCCCCACCAAAGAAGTTTAATCAAGTCAATTTTGGAATCTTTTGCATCTTCCACTATTCCTAACTGACGGTGGCCCACTTTAGTATCATCTGCAAACTTAGAAATCTTGCTTTAGTCACTGGTCTAAATCATTCTATATATACTGAGGACATATGGGGCCCCCAGCACTGAAACCTGTGGACACCATCTTCACTATTTCCCATGAAGATTTATTCCATTTAGTGTGTACATCACTGTTTTCTATTTCCGCACCCAACCCACTTCTTTAATCCAACATGTACACTCCACTATACCACATTGCAATTCTTCATCAGCCTTAGTGGGGAACCTTATCAAAAGCTTTACTAAAGTCTAAATATACATATAACTGGATCTGCTCTGTCAATGCAGTCAGTAATGTATTCCATAAACTTTTAAAAGGTTTTGTCTGACATGACCTGCCCTCTTCTGAAACGCGTGCTGGAGTCATACAATCCTTGTTATCTCTCTAATAATTCTCTAATATGACTTTTAGGTAACTTTTCCAGAACTTTTTCAACCAGAGATGTTAACTAACTGGCCAATAATTTCCCCAAATCTTCTTACTACCTTTCGTTATAATAGGGCACAACATATGCCTGTTTTCCAGTCATTGGGTACCTACCAAATGTTTATAGATCGACTAAAAATCAAATACAGTGCTTTGCATTACTGTACTACCTCTTTCAGAATTCTACCATATATCCCTCAGCCCTGCAGCTTTACCTGGATCAAATATGGTTAATAAACGTTTAATATCTTTTACGTCATTCAAATTCTGTAAGTCTATTTGTAATATGCATACAAGAACTATTAGTTCAACTATTATTCAATCTTTCTCAGCAAGCACTGATGCAAAAGAAGCATTAAAGATGTTTGACCAACTCCCTTAATCTGAACTCCTAATTTTCATTATTTTAATTGGACCAATTCTGACCTATTCTTACTTTATTTATAAGCAGCTAAAACTCTTCAGGTTCTTATTCTATTCCTTGCTAAATTAATTTCTGTCCCTCTCTTTGCCTTTCTTATTGACTGTTTAAGTTCGTTTCTATTTTTCCTATAATTTTTAAATCATCTTCCGCTATTACTACCTTGAATTTTAAAACATCTACGTTTTCATTAATTTTATCTCTTAACTCTCTATTCCACTAGTACAGTTTTTATAAGGTCTATTTGGCCTTGACTCGACCCTATCCAAAAGCAGGTGAAACCAGAGCCCCGCCCCACAGACTATGAGAGCAAGTACTCCTACAGGGCGGTGAGACCCTTGTTCAGGTGGGTACTGAGAAGAGGAAGTCTTGCACTCTTAAACAGAACTCCCAGTTTGCTTGAGGCCGCCCAAGCAACTGCTTGTGATTTGAGGTTCTATCAAACATTTTTTGTTTATGTTAAGGCCAAGGATGTTTTATTGTCACAGGAGAGACGAGAGCAAGTTCAAAAGAGATAGAAAAGTTAGTGTCTGAGAGAGAGAGAGATTAGTAGAAGTTGGGTTTTTCCCAAAGGGAAATTAAATTTGCAACAGCTTGAGACGACCAACCTGAAATTCTATCCATGTCAGCGGGAATAGAATCGGATAAGATTAAGACAAGAGGCAATTCTCTAGAAGTAAAAGAGGGAGAAGAATTGATATGAGTTGAAGAATGAAGGTAACTCATCGAACTATTGAGTGGATAGATGTTGATGTGCAGATATGAAAATCACATTCCATGATCAGTATGTCATCGATATAAATAACGATCCAACCCTGAGGAAAACCACTATTGAAGAAAAAGAAGAAGTCGCGCCATCAACAGCAGCCGACTTGAGCGATTTGACCAGAAAGCTAGACATAAGTAGCAAAGAGAAGGAGGAAGACCAAAGGAGGGGAGCTTGAGAGGCAGTGTCGCGTGCGCATAACTGAATCAAAATGCTTTGGCTATATGTAAGCGCCACCGACAACAGTCTTCGTAAGTGTCTAAGGGGCGGAAAACCATAAATCTGTGTTAAAAGGAAGGTATATCGCAGTAGATCTTGAGCACCGAAAGCCGTACTGGTAATCAAAGAAGGGAAAGAGATTCCAGATGATTTAAGAAGTGAGGGTGAAGAAGGGTTTCAAAGATCTTAGATAGAATCACAGTTAGAGCTATAGGGGCGATAGTTAGAAAGGATCAGAGCAGTATCATTTTTTCGGAATAGGTTGGACTATGTGCGCTTCACACTGAGGGAAAGTGCTAGTATTGGGAGGCATGAGAGAATATAGTTGAACTGAGGGGTGGGGGTCCAGCGAAAGCACACTTTCCTCAAACTCGGAGACGGGAATGCATCCGGGCCACCGCTTTCCTAATGTTCATAGATTTCAGGAGCTCATGCACCGATCAAATGAAATGACAGAAGGCATAGGACCCTGAGAGGAGAAGGAGGATGGAAGAGGCATACAAGAACATCCAGGAGTGCATTGAGGAAGATGGAGGCAAAGAGCTGATTGGCGTTTTCAGTTGGAGTAATTAACAACAGAATCATCAGAGCGCTCGAGGAGCGGAAAGGTGATTTACAGGATAGTTGTTAGGTGTTTTTGGAAGAGGCAGATAGATTCTCAGTAGGAGAACCAAGGAGTACGGCATTTTCGTTTTCATGACGACCGGCTTGCTGGCGTCGAAGAGTATCCCTGAACGATTTTCTAGCTGAATGAAAATTGGCAGAGTGATAGGAGAATTTCCACACCCGATAGCATTGTCTCTAGCCTGAATGGACAGAGACAAGCACGATCGAACCATTGGTTATGAGGAGAAAAAGATTCAGTCCAAGAAGGAATGAAACCTGCTCATTCCATTAACAATTACACGTTCCCTTTATTCGGCAGAACTGCGTCTTAAGAGTCAAAGCAGTCCCTTCAATTATAGTTAGCGTAGAGCGACGCAAGGTCCAATCTTCACGATCAAAGTGCCAGAAAACTGCATAGGGCAGGATGGAGATGTTGGAGAGAAATTACTTAAGTGATATAAGGTTGTTGTCAATTTACCGATAGGATCGGAGATTGTGTATTTATCGAGAGAAAGTTAGTGATGAAGCATGGGTTTAGAGTTATTTAAAAATTGATGGCAACTCCGGAATGCGTCGTAGGTTATTTAATTAGTTTGCTCAGATCGTTGAGAATACTTATGATTCGGGCTTTCTACAACTAATCAGTACGAGAGGGACGCCACAATCTTTGTGTACTTGAAACCCTATTAGGGCTCAGTCATTTGGATGAGAGATATAACAGTCTCGTGAGAATGTAGTAAGGGTAATCAAAAAGGCATGGAGAAATCTGTTTCCTATTAGGCAGAAAGTCGCAGAAGCATAAGAATATTGTAGTAGAAGGACGAAAGACTTTTAAGCCACCGAACATCGAAGTTAGGAGGTTCGAGATTTTCGAGACGTGCTATTAAGGGAAGGATTATGTTTGTATATGCACATACTCCACCTTAAAGAAATTTGGAATGGGTTCAGTTGTAAAATAATATATTGGGTGAGTTGAAGATGAATTCTTTTAACATCTGGGTCTCAGACAAGAGCATAAATTTAGGTAAAGGTTAGAGAGGTAGTATTCCATGGACTGCAGAGTTAGAGTGCAAGTCATTGATGTTGGTAAAGTCTAAAGAAAGCCACGCCTGTGCAAATCTCCTATCATACACGCAACGCACGTTATCGTAACGCAATCACAACAAAAAAAAAAAAGTCCGAACACCATAGACAACCAAGGGAGAAGGAGGAAATTTATTCGTCGCTAAACGTAAATTTTAAAACGATAAACCTTTTAACAGGCATTCTAAATACTGAATAATTCGCAAGTTTAAAAACCTAGCCTCACAAGCTCTCACGAAATTGCGTACAAAAAAAAATACTATTGGATTCACTAAAAGTAGATGAATCTGTATGAATTATATAATGGTCTGTGGCAAATAGGTAAATTTTAAACGCATGAAAGACCAAGGAAGTGGAGAAACGGCCTAAATTTACAGTTAAAAAGGAAATCGAAGGAAAAAAACATAACTTGGTACTGCCTTTTATATATCGAAACTGATTTATTATTGAATCTAAAAGTTTTTTCATAATTTTTCAACCCAAAAAGTAAGAGTTCGGCTAGTATTGCCTTTTTAACCGTACCGATACATAAAAATGGCCGATACTACCGATCGATATATCGGTACTTCCTATAAAATATGCAAGGGAGTTTGTACATTACATATAGTCTAATGACTAAGGTTGGAAAAAAATGTTTTAAAAAAAAATAAATAAAAACAAAAAACAACAAACATTGGTTTAAAAAAAAAATTTTTTTTTAATGGATTTTAATATATTTTAATGTCAATTTCTAATAATATGTAACTGCTTTACCTGTGATAGATGAATATATTTTGTACTCAACATTCAAATATTTTGCGTTATTTTAATAAAAGTTTTCCTTCTCAAAAATTTTTTCCTATATTTAGTTGTAGAATTCTTTAATTTAAAAAATATCAAAAAATTTAATAGTCAATAACTAAAACGAAGATATCGTCATTTTTTAAATATCTTAACATAGTAAAATTGTTACCTACTTAATTTAGGAAAAAAAGGAATCAAAAATATTGTAATTGAATCAATTCTTATTGTTGCTAATATATATATTATATATATATATATATATATATCTATATACTATATATCTCTTATATATATATATATATTAATTATATATATTACTTAAATATATAATTTATTAGTATATATTATATAATATATATATATATTATATATATTAGTAAATAAAGAATTGTATTCAATTACATATTTTTTATTTCCTTTTTTTTCCTAAATTAAGTAGGTAACAATTTTACTATGTTAAGATATTTAAAAAATGACGATATCTTGTTTTAGTTATTGACATAAATTTTGATATTTTTAAATTAGAGAATGTAACAACTAAAAATATTGAAAAATTTTTGAGAAAGGTAAACTTTTATTAAAATAACGCAAAATATTTGAATTTGAGTATCAAAATATATTCATTATCACATGTATAACAGTACATATTATTAATAAAATTTATTAAAAATATTAAAAACAAAAAAAAAAAATTTTTTTTATAAAAAAACAAAGGGTTTTTTTATTTTTTTTTTTTTTTTTTTTTTTTTTAAATATGTTTTTTTCCAACCCTAGTCACTAGACTATATGTAATGTACAAACTCCCTTGCTTATAATATTTTAAAGGATGTACCGATAGTATCGGTATGGTATGGTATCGGTAGTATCGGCGCATTTTTTTTATGGTATCGGTATCCGGTTAAATGGTTAATATGGCCGATACTTTCTTACTTTTTGGGGTGAAAAAATTATGAGAAACTTTTTAGATTCAATAATAAATTTCTAGTCGTAATAGCTAGCTAGTTACCAAGTTATGTTTTTTTGTCTCGATTTCTTTTTACTTAGAGTTTTTAGCGTTTCTCCAACTTGGTCTTAGCGTAAAATTTACCTATTTGCACAGCCATTATTATCAGTTTTACCTTCCTATGTTTTAGTTGATCAATAGTATTTTTTTTTTTTGTAGCAATTTTCGTGAGAGCGTGTGAGTGCGTGATGTTTTTAAACTTTCTGGATTATCATATTTTAGATATTTTGCTGTAATGGGTTTACATCTTTAAAAATTTAGGTTTAGCGTACAGATAATTTTCCTCTTTCTCCATTTGTTTTTGTCTATTTGTTTTTCTCGTCTTTTTTCTTTTTTTTTGTGATTGCGTGTTCGTGTGCCGTGTGCGTGTGGCGTGTATGATAGCAGATTTTTGCACAGGCGTGGGCTTTTCTTTTTAACTTTTCGCAACATCATGACTTGCCTCTAAGCTTCTGCATCTGGAATACTAGCTCTCTAACTCTAAACCTATTTTATGCTCTGTCTGAGACCGAATGGTTTCAGAATTCTTCATTAAATAACCTTAATAATTCCAACTATAACTTATTTTATAAATTCCGTTTTGAAGGGTGCGTATGTGCCTATGTAATATATACATTTATACACACGTCTCGAATCTCGCAAAGATCTCCTAACCTCGATGTTCTGTGGCTTAAAATCTTTCTTCCTTCTACTACACTATTCTTATGCTTCTGCTACTGTTTTCCTAACAGAAAAGAATTTCATGCCTTTTTTGATTACCTTACTAACTTCTCACGAGACTGTTATATTTCTCATCCAAATACTGATGAGGTCTCTATTTAGGGGATTTCATGTATACACCAAACTGAATTGTTGGGTTCCTCTCGTTCTGATTTATTATTGGGAGAAAGCCGAATCATTAAGTATTCTCAACGATCTGGAGCAACTAATTAATAAACCTACACACATCCGATCGTCCCAACCGATTCTTGATAACACTTGACCTATGTTTCACCACTAGTCCTTCTCTCTATAAATACACCACCTTCGATCCTATCAGGTAATAGTCTGACCACAACCTTATATCACTTAGTTTTAATCTTTCTCTCCAACATTTCCATCCTGCCCTACTATGAGGTTTTTCTGGCACTTTGATCGGGCTGATTGGAGGTCCTTTGGCGTTTGCTTCTACGCTAATTATAATTGAAGTGACTGCTTTGACTCTTAAGACGCTTAAGTTCTGCCGAAATTGTTTTATATTTTATTTTTTTTAAAGTGGGAAATGTAATTGTTAATGGATGAGCAGGTTCATTCCTTCTACTTGCTCTTTTTCTCCTCAAAATCCCATGGTTCGATCGTGCTTGTTCTCTGTCCATTCAGCTTCGATCTTTCGCTATTTAGAGGTGTTCAAGCGTTATAGAAAATACAGGATTCTTCTTTTACTATCCAATATTTTTTGAATTCTCAGATATTCTCTTCGTGTTATTTCCATATGCTTAGTGTCTTTGTATAATGTTTTTGGTGAACTTGGCTATTTTTATTTTTTTTGTGGCATATTTTTACACTATAAAGATTTTGTACATTATTAATAGATAAAAAATCTGTTTTACGAAATGGTGGCATTTTTAAACCATTTTTTTGTTAGGTTATTCTATTATGACAATACCGTATGGAAGGAATAATTTTATCAAATATGCCTAATATTAAAAAAAAAATATATGTAGTATCTATATATATATTATATATTACTTATATATTATATAGTAATTATATAGTATATATATATATTATTATATATATATATTATATTATATCTGGATATATTATATATATATTATAACAGATTTTATATTGACAGTTATATAGCAATATTTTTTTCCTTGTTTATAGTTAAGGGAAATTCATTAGAATTCCGGTGTCGGCCGGAATTTTTTTGTTGATTCCGGCTATTCCGGTTCCGGCCGGACGAAAATTCAGTTCCAGGGTGAACAGCCCTAATTATATATATTATATATATATATATATATATCTATATATATATATATATATTATATATATTATATATATATATTATATGATTATATAATATATATATATAATATATATCAGAGGCGAACTCCAGTACTTTTTACTACTCTCTTCTCTCTCTCTTCTCTCTCTCTATATATATTTAGATATATATATTATATATATTTTTTATATAATATATCTATATATATATTATATATATATATATACTATTATAAGATATATATATTATATTTATATTATAGTACTTTAAAATAAACTTTAAATAAATAAGAGGTAGTCTTCTTATTTATACTTAGAAGAGAATGGCAACATCAAAAGTTAACTTAGAGATCCAAAAGGCAACAACATTTTTATAGGCTAGATTCTCACGCATACAATCTCGGCTATTCGATTTGAGCATGCACAGTCGCTTTTTTAAATGATTGAAAATAGATTAATTTAATAGCGATTGATTCTTCACTCTTTGGATTTCAACTTTTACATTAATCTTTTATATTTATTATGTATATTTTCATTCATTTTGACCCATTTCACAAAAATAGAAGAATTTTATTCGTATCATTTTGATATTTGTAAAGTGATCGATCGTTTTATAATGTTAACTAGTGCTAAGGCACGAGCAGCACGAGTATAGAGGTTGCTTCTGATATTATACTATATACTATAAATATATCTATATCTTATATAATATATATTTATATATATATATATAATGTATTATATAGTATATATATATTATATATATATATATATATATATATATAAAGCCGTTTTTCGTTTTTATATCTGGGGTTACGAAACGTAAGAAGTGCTCGAGTTTTAGCGTTGTTTTAGGGTCAACTTACCGAACAATTGTAGAAATGCTTTCAGACGTAAGGCATTTTCCTTCGTTATTACGTTGCTATTTCCCGTGCTTAGCCGATTTAAGCACGTTCTTACTAAAAATGTACAAATTTTCAAGATGGGGCGTGTTCGGCCCGTCTGAACTTGATGATTTTCATTCAATATAATCAGCTTTAAAATCTAATTTCTTCCCAATGGATAAACTCAATATTATAAATAGTTGATCAATTATCTGTATTATGTGCCTGTATTTTGTTTTTATTTTTCTTGGGTGTTTTTCAAACTAAAGGAATCTTCAACTACGTTGCTTCCATATTGTTTAAAAACAAAGTAATCCTAGCACGAAATCGCGGGTCGTTTAACTGGAAATTCGTGCTTAAAACTGGGTGAGCATTTTTATCGAGCGAACGAATGAAAAAACGAAAACAGTCTAATTAAAAGCAAAGGAAATACTAAAAATTCATTCTATCGTAAAGCTTCGTATTATTACAATTACGAATTAAAGGAAATATATCTAAAGAAATTAGTCCCAGTAAAGTATTTGTGGTTGCAAATTTATTTATGATCCCACTAATACTTTACTTTGGGACTAATTTCTTTATTTTCTATTCCTTTAATTTTAATTTTGCGGGTCTCAGGTCCCGCATACACAAGCTTTGTTATTTGTTCTGATTGGAGATTTTTCCATTTAGAAATCACCTTTCTCCGCAAATTTTCTAGCTTTAGTCTTTTTCCCTCAAACCTTTTTGGATAAACTTGTTTACTCGTTTCTCGATAACACTTATCGCCCTAAAACTATAGCTTATGATGTTCCAAACTTAGTGTTTATGCTCGGCTTCCTGCATTGGACCTCTTTCCATGTTCTTCCTTTCAGGATTACAACAATTTTACACAAAACTTCCTACGAATGCCATATCTTTTATTAACAGACACTCAATTTGCAGTTAGTTTCTTTAAGACTAAAGAAAGCATCTCCATGACCTTGAGGTCACACATCGTTTTCAAATATAAATGTGTCGACTGCTAATCGTTTGCTGATGTAGGTCAAACTTTCGAATAACTAAAGATTCGAGCCTTCAAATACATGGACATTTTCCTTTCGAACTAATCTCTCCATCTATCAACCAGAGAATTTGTCTGTCATGAGATCAACTATGCCTCATACCTATACATCTTCAAAATTCTCCATTTTTTCAAAATGCTTCTCGATGAAGAACTTAAAAATTTGGAATCTTTTATATAAAAAACTTAAACTACAACTTAAACATCGCATAGCGTTTCTTTGGCGCTCCTTGATTGGCCTGAACTAACTTGCCTGAATTCGTGGCAAAAACGAACACGATTTACTTATACTTTGCAAACAATTGGAATCTGCACAAATTGAATTAGATGCCTGTGATGGAGCCGTCGATTTTTCCGGATAACAGAAATATTAAATAACTGGTTTATCTTGGCCAAAATGTCAACGTATTGTGCTGGAGTTGTCGATTTGGAAGAAATTAGATTTAATTGATTTTATTGAATGAAATATTCATCATTCAAAAAAATGAAGGCGTGGGAGGCCCTACCACATTTGCACATTTTCGTAAGAGCGTAAATTCAGCAATCACAGGAATAGCAACTTTATAGAATTACGGAAATTCTTACGTGTGGTAAGCATTTCTTACGATTTTGCGCTAAGTTTTAACAAAACGAACGCAAATTCGAACATTTCTTACCGTTCATAAGCACAAATGCAAAAACGACGCTAATTAACATACAGTAGGTCCGATAGATAGGGAAACTATCGGACAAATGGCCGGGATATTATATATAAGTATATATTATTATAGTATATATATATATATATATATATATATACTTATATATATATTATATATATATATATATATATAATTATATATTATATAGTATATTTAAAAAAGCAAAAATTAGAAAAGAAGAAGAAATTCAAAACTTTAATTTCTAGAAAGGTTAAGCTCGTTTCTCAAAGTGTCAAATACTTGAAGAAAATTTTTTAATTCTTTGTTCTGAAAGCAAGGGGCTGAAAACCCTTCTATCACATTTGCTTTTCGTGAATGGTGTTTTGAAATTACTTTTTAGCTAACACCACTCTGCAGCAATGTGGGACATGGTACGTTATAATATATATATTTATTAATATAATTATATATATATAATATATATTATATATATAATATATATATTATATAATATATAGTTATTATAATTATATATATTAATATAGGGTATCTATAGCTTATATCTCGAATCAATTTTCAAAGACGCGCAGAAGTGTGGGCTATCGTGTAAGGGTATCGGCAAAATTTTACCGATAACGATTACTGATACTACCTCAAAATTCCTGATGACGATACTCAAAATCGACTCGATACACCAGATACCGATACCATGGTAATCGGTGCATCACTAATAATATATATATATATATAGTATATTTACAGTGGGATTTCGGGAAGATTATGAAATTATTTGACGAGTGAACGTGACGATGAGATTTTAGAGAAATTTGCCGATTGACGATGACGATGACGATTAATTGAAAAAAAAACAATGTTTAAAAATCTCTTCTCTCTCTCTCTCTCTCTCGTCTCTCTCATCTCTCTCTCATGCTCCTCTCTTCTCTCTCTTCGTTCTCTCTCTCTCTCTCTCTCTTCTCTCTCTCTCTCTTTCTCTTCTCTCTCTCTCTCTCCCCTCCCTCCTCTGCTTCTCTCTTCCCTCTCTCTCTCTCTCTCTTCTCTCTAGCTCTCAACTCTCTCTTCCTCTCTCTCTGT
>JABUQX010024292.1:5000-7500 GCA_015478945.1 Trachelipus rathkii
GTCTGGAATGATGAATTCCACCAAATATTCAGAATTAATCCACTCGAAGGTGGCTCCTGACCTCAGAAAAGAATTCCCAAATGGAGACGCAATATTGCAGCAAGATCTCACTCCATGTCATACCGCCAAAAATTCAATGAAAGCCTTACGAAAGGAAAAGATTGAAGTCCTCATGTGGCCAGGAAACTTTTCTGATCTCAATCCCATTGAAAATCTTTGGGCTATGGTAAAAAAACGACCTAAAAATTACGACAGCACAACCAAAGAGAAGCTGATAACTGCTGTAATTCAAATATGGTACCATGACCAAGATATCAAAAATATTTGTACTAACCTAAATTAATTCAATGCCCAAAAGGGCAAAAATGCTTCTTCAGGCTAAAGGAGGCCATATAACATATTAATATGACAAAACATTGTTTCCATATTTAATAGATAGGGCTAAGGTGAAATTGCGTTTCATTTTCCAAGTGTTTCAATTAATTTGCACACGACTGTATATATATATGCGTATAGCAAATAAATATGTGATAGAAAAAGTGTGGGAGAGTATATATATATATATATATAAGAGAAAGAGAGAGATATAGAGTTATATGCTATATATATATATATATATATATATATATATATATATATATATATATATATATGGTAGATGTTCTGTGTATATCTAAATAGAGATAGATTTAGAGAGATTGCATAAGAGAGAGAGAGAGAATAAATATATATATATATATATATATATATATATATATATATATATATATATATATATATATATATATATATATACATATATATGCAGCTCAAACAAGAAATAAACACTACGCTGTTTTATCTTAATAATTTACATTCACAAGCCACAAACCAGTCGAAAGAAAACACGAGTACATATTTAAACTCCATCTAAGCAAGATTTAAAGCAACATGTTAATAAAGAATAATAATAAAAAAAAAATATAAAAACAATCCTTGTCAGGTCGTAAACTTCACCAAAAACTCGCGCGTAAAATTGGCGCTCCAATATAAATACAATTCTGATAGGCGGAATATAGGAATATATTTCAGAGTATTCATACACAAAAGCTCTTTCAACCATGTAAATATTTATGCATTTCAAATGCCTTATTTTCTTATGCAGATAATTTTACGGTAAACTAGATAGAGTAATAGCGAGCTGCATATATATATTCATGAATGATTTGAAAGATTGGTTTTCTTATTAATAATAATAATAATAATAATAATAATAATAATAATAATAATAATAATAATAATAATAATAATAATAATAATAATATAATAATAATATGTCCAATAATAAAGAACAAAATTCACACACACACACACACACACACACACACACACAATAATAATAATAATAATAATAATAATAATAATAATAATAATAATAATAATACTTATGGATACTCTTACTTACACACACATAATAATAATAATAATAATAATAATAATAATAATAATAATAATAATAATAATAATAATAATAATAATAATAATAATAATAATAATAATAATAATAATAATAATAATAATAATTAATAATAATAATAATACAATAATAATACACACACATAATAATAATAATAATAATAATAATAATAATAATAATAATAATAATAATAATAATAATTTCCATATGTCCAAAATAAAGAACAAAATTACTAAAGGTAATAATATCTTTATCCCTTTCTTTTATGTGAGATACGTTGATGACATATGTGTTATTTTTAAAGTTACGATTATAAATACAGTTTTTATATACTCGAGGGGATGGAATGACTCCCTTCATTTTGTATAGGAGTCATTAGAAAACAACGATGAAATTAACAGAAAATGAACTGAAAATCTCTCTCTAGCTATTGAAATTTCTTTCTATACAAAATAAATGATTACATTATACATACCAAGAAGCTATAATTTTTTATTCATTTATTATATGATTAATTAGTATACAATTTAGGTATAAATCATATAGGAAATATGACGTTAAATACATTTGACATCTCTGGTACGGCTGTAGGCTTCTATTTGTAGCTTTTGTGTTATTAATAGCAAGTCATTCACTGGAAAGGTATCCCAGAGACTTATCTTGTGGCGCACTGCAACTAAAAATGGGGACTATCCCAAATGGTCGATAGGGAAAATGGTTGACAAGACATCAAAGAAATTTGTAGTACAGCCCGCCACAGGCGTTAGGTTAGGTTAGGTTAAGTTAAGTTAAGTTAAGTTAAGTTAAGTTAAGTTAAGCTAAGTTAAGTTAAGTTAAGTTAACAACTTAACTTAATAACTTAACTTAATAACTTAACTTAATAACTTAACTTAATAACAACTTAACTTAATAACAACTTAACTTAACTTAACAACTTAACTTAACAACTTAACTTAACTTAATAACTTAACTTAACTTAATAACTTAACTTAACTTAATAACTTAACTTCTTAACTATAAATTAAGATCAATGTAACTTAAATT
>JABUQX010024292.1:20000-21384 GCA_015478945.1 Trachelipus rathkii
CCCCATCCGTTTAAAAATTGTTTTGTACGCTAGTGGGTACACATAGTGCAATTATTACAGTCACTACTACTTTTCTTTTAACTATAATTATTATCTGTGTTTATAACTTTTGTTAATTAATTTATTATTATTATTGATGTATTATTATTTTATTATTATTATTATTATGTATTATTATTATTATTCATTATTGATTATTATTATTAATTATTATTATTATTGTTATTGTTATTATTATTATTATTAATTATTATTATTGATTATTATTATTAATTATTATTATATTATTATGACTATGATCTATTATTTTATTAATTAGAATTATTTTCTTTTGATTATTATTAGTTATTATTGATTATGTATTGGGTCGCTATCGATTATTAACTAATTTAACAAACTTGTAAAATATGCTTATATTCTATAATGGCCTCTCTCCTCTATCTATCTATCTATAACTACATTTAATCTATCTATCAATGCTGATCTATCTATCTATCTGATTATCTATCTATGCTATCTATCTATCTATCTATCTATCTATCTATCTATCTATCTATCTATCTATCTATCTATCTATCTATCTATCTATCTATCTATCTATCTATTTACCTATCTATCTATCTATTATCCTTCCATCCATCTATCCACCCATCCTTCTACATTGATATCTTTCGACCTAAATCTCTGTCCATCTGTCTAAATATCTTTGTATTTATCTTCCTCTCTACCTATCAAACTATCTATTGTAGTTATTTTATGGGTACCAATAATGAAATTTACTCGGTAGCTATCGCTATTATCTAATTTAATTATATTGTAATTATGTTATGGTAATATGGAATGTTAATATGTTGGTTATGTTATGGTGATAATATTTTTATTATTATTATTTTTATTATTATTATTATTATTATTATTATTATTATTATTATTATTAATTATTATTATTATTGAATCTATTATTATTATTATTATTATTATTATTATTATTATTATTATTATTATTATTATTATTATTATTATTATTATATTTGTAGTTTTTTTTATTATTATTATTGTATTGATTATTATTAATTATTATTATTATTATGTATTATTTTTTATTAATTATTAATTATTATTATCATTATTTATTATTATTATTGTTTTATTATTATTATTATTACCTGTTATTATGTAGTGATTATTATTATTATTATTATTATTATTATTATTTTATATTATTATTATACATACTGTTGTAAACCTCGGTCTTCTGCTCTCTCCTCTCTCTCTCTCTCTCTCCTCTCTCTCTCTCTCTCTCTCTCTTCTCTCTTCTCTCTCTCTTCTCTCTCTCTCTTCTTCTTCTCTCTCTCTTTCTTCTTCTCTCTCCCTTTCTCCTCTC
>JABUQX010024293.1:0-12500 GCA_015478945.1 Trachelipus rathkii
ATGATAATTCGCAAAATGGCTGATGGAATTGGCTCAGGCATAAGTATGTAATTATTGATATATGTTAAGGGTAAATTAGGTATTTTACAGGTACACAGTACAGTATGAGCTATTGTTACGCGTTTTTACAAATATTTGTTCAAAAATAACAATCAACTTTAACTTATCTTAAGTTGTTGTTATCAACACCCATGCTTCATTTGAAGCATGACAGCTATTATGGTTTGCATAGTATCATTGGATGTAGCAGGTCAAGAGGAACTTAATTGATTTCCAGAAGGACTATTCCCACACTACACACCCATTAGGTTTACCTTCAAGCTTCAAGGATTCAGTAGGTGAGCTCGATAGAATTGAAAATAGATCAAGATAGACACGCCAAAATTTCGCCATAAGTCAATAAAAAGAAAACTTCCAGGGAATAGAAACATTCTTAGTGTAAACAACTTCTGCAATGGAAGGGAAGACAAATTGAGAACCACCTAATACATGGGAGTATAGACTTAGTATAGTATTTTATACACTATATTTGAAAACCATCGAGTGAAATATTTACTTTATGAGATCGAGAGTTTAAGTAAGGGTGAAAAGATAATTGATTTTAGATTTAATTTATACATGGTGCAATATTTTAGCTAGTTAGGGATACGATGCATTTTTTTCAGGGATTTTTGACTAAAGACAAGATGGTAGGTGGTACGATTTCTGTCACAAGGCATATACAGCAATCTACTTAAAACGATGAGATGAAGTGAAGGGGTGGATCTACTATGAGTTAAGTAAACGTCGACTTGATACTCTGCTATTGAGCAAAATTATTTCGCAATATCCATCTAGCATGATGAGAACATTCTAGATTTTTCTTGGCACTGGTGTGTCTAACTTCAATTTTTTATTCTTATTTTAAAGCAAACAGTGGATTAAGCGCACTTGTAACTGTACTATGGTGGAAAGATCTCCTTTGAAATTTTACCTGGCAGTTTGAATGGCGACAGGCCCTATTTTGTTTACCCCCTATCGACAGTACAACTGCCCAGCGTAAGATATTTTTAGTGATTAATGTAATTTTAGCATTTATACATTTTTATTAATTTTTTATAGAATTTCCACATCCAGGATTTCAAGCATACCCAGAAAATTAATTGGGGGTGGGGTGGCTCAAACATGCCATTCGCGACATGTGAGAGATTATAACAGTAGATTCATATAGGAACGTATAAAATCTATATCTTTAAAAAATGGTTGTACACACCACTACAACTCTTATATATAATTTACGAGGTTTAAAGTACATATCCTTGGGTACTTACCACTCAAGACATATGTTATTAATTAAGTTTTTTAGACTAGGCATTAATTCACTAAAAGTTTCCATAAAACATTACAATCATATTCTAAGGACATCAAATGATAAAATTTCGTTAAAGAACCGCTATGTGCTATTCCTTAATTTACAAGATCTGAGTGGAACTAGGACTTTTCCTCTCTGAGATTTTTAGTGTGTTAATATTGGTGATAGCTCATACATTTTTGTGGATATCGCTCACATACAAAACGACTATAAATGATGTTAACAAACACTAATAAACTTGTTATAGTCTGGAACAAAAAGATACACTTATTAAATACCAACTGCTATGTTGGTTTATTTGGCACATAAAGAAACAAAATAAAAAATAATAATTACTTTTGGTAGTTGGCATTATATTATCATTCGCTCGGTGTAAGAGTATTCAGAGCTCTAATAAGTTTACAACACAAACCAAAATGAAATTAACTAAAAAAATAATTAAGCTAATTTTCATAATATTCACCTGGAATAATGAATCTTTCTATACCTCAATATATTGTTGTTTATTTGGTTTTATAGCGAGGGGGAGGTCATAATAAGGACGGTTAAATTGGGAGCCCATTCACAGATATGTTTATACTACATTTTTTGGGGCATAATCTGTTGTTTAAATTTGTTATACTTAGTGTAATAAAGAATAATTTTTATAGCTAAACAATGTTTCAAATTATATATATTATATATTATCGCATATTAACTATTTTCCATATCACACTACTAACTTTCACACCAATGATTATATATTTAATATAACAGAGGAGAGCATTAATAATTCTTGGAGCTTTCAATGTAATTAGGAATTTGGCAACATCATAAAATATTATTATTATTATTAAATATTGATCTTATTTTTAAAAACTCATTTTAAGTCATTTTAATGGTAAATATGAGTTTTATATATTATATATTATATAATTATATTATATTTATTCACATATATTATATTATACGTTATTATTTTAATTTACAATTGTTCATATAGTAAAAATATTTTTAAATAAATGATTTTTATTTTTTTGTAACTCCAGCAATATCTTTATTTTCTATTATTTCAGAGAGTTGGGACTTGGCGGCGGATGAGAGAGCAACGACAATATGGAATAAAAATTTTATACGGAGGAAAGGTGATTTTGTAAAATGATTCTGAAATAATATGAATAGGGTCTAATTATACCGGTAGAAATATGATTCCTTGTGGCCAAAATTCAGAACAAGCCCACAGTTATTTTACAGATGATGTAATTAATATACATTCAGTTTGTGCATTTGGACTAACCCCTTTATTGTCGAGTATAATACTAATACCATGAAATATTGAGTACGTATGTTTATATTATTACTACCTGTCACTATAATCTACCCTAATTATATATATAATCACTGTGCTATGATTTAAAGGTGAGTAATGAGAGCAGGTTAATACATATGTTAAGCTGTATCCATTTTAGTATCTTGTTCTCTCCATAGACTGATAGTCACTAGATCATTCTGCTCGCTTTAGTACCGAGAAAGACGCACAAGGTGGCGAAGCGGACTTATTCAGTTCACATAGGGTCATCAAAAATCAGGGCAAAACCGAGAAATTTTATCTGTGATTTTTCTGACCTGGGTGGGGTTCTAACTGTAAATTTACACTAAAGAAGAGTTAGAAGGGTGTAAATTAATAGATACTGAATAATAGAATATGAGTATATACGTCTCAACAATGCCGAAAAATGATGCTCTCTCTGAATATTTGTAATTGTATTTCTTTATGGTGTAAACACATTTTGCTGTGAAGTACTAACACTAATATAAACAGTAATGCACAAGCTTAATCACAATATGAATCGTTGCTATTTATGGTGTGCGTGCTAATTCTTGGTCCGAATGTGGTGGATAAATATGACCACATTGTAATACAACTCATCTCTTGAATGGGCTATTTTTCCCACGTTAGTGAAGTTTGGTTATCACCGCTGTCTGTCGTAGCTTCTGGGTCCTGAACCAAAGAGCGTTTATGAGAGACAATGCTCGCTTATGGAATATATTATCTGTCGTCGTGAGGGTCTCTAACTGGTGTTTGTATTAGAGTTGCTACACCATAGCCTACAGAGAATATTTGGCATATAAACATTCGCTCTACCATAGGTTTTCGAGATTCCTTTATAACAAGCTCAGTACTAAGTGCTATCTTCTCTGCGTTACTCCAGAGAGGCGCGCGCCGCATGAAACAGCTTCGCGACTCCGAGGACGACGTCTTCATGCAGCAGGTAGCCCGATCACGACCGGATGACAGCTGATGAAAATACCTCTGTTCCACAAGAAGAGTATTTATGTAAGCCAATGTCTACACATGGAAGGGAGAGAGTACTGAGGTTGGTGCCAGCGGGGCTGAGGTCGGGCGACACAACGCAGCGCGTGCACAAGACATGTATGCTCGTGAGAGATAATCTATATTATACATCCGATACCGGTGGAGTGCGTTCATGGACGGAAATATCCAATCATCAATCTTGCTATATTCGTAGTGGAGATGAATTTTACTATCTGATTTAATAACTAGATAGGTAGGCCAATATCTATGCTTATAAATAAAATTTTTCCGGAGTTTTTTATAACATATTTCAAAAATTATTACGACATATGATTTATTTGACGTAAGAATAACGCGAGATTTCTGCTACACAATGAGCGGAAATAGAAAGATACTCACCATGATGGTTAAGAAAGAAAAATATAATATTAATGTATTATAATAGTGTATATTATATAATGTAAATATCATCAAAAGTATGTTCAGTTCTGAGAGAATGAGAAATTATTACTCCTGCGCGCAGTGTAAAAAATTAAATTTGTCAAGATTTGAATTTTATTTTGATTGTATATAATTGATAATAGTATGTGAAGTAGCCACGTAAATTTATTATGAGCTATAGCACTATTAATATAGAATAGGTTAATAACGTAAGATAATATGAATGTATAATTGGTATATAATTAAGTAGTTTATCTTCATACTTACCGCTTTGAGTTTATTTGGATTCTATAGTAGTAATATCCTAGTATTTAAGCAGTATGAGACATGATTGATTAAATTAGCAGGAGTTACACTTTTATTTAAATTACGTTAACATATTTAATATGCATGAATATATTTATTTAATATATATATATTATATATATTTTGATTATATTATAATTAATGTTATTAGATGTAATGTTTATAGTATAAAAACGTAAACATATATTTTACTTCATATTTTAAATTTAGTGACTCGTAGTTAGTTGAGGCACATGTGTAATTATCATTGATGTTTGTATATTAGAGATTATCTTATATCACTTTTTTTCTAGTATTATAAATTTAAGCATAGGTAAAAAGGATTTAGATGTGATGGGTAACATATCACTGGGGCAATCATAGATCTTTGATTAGATACGTAGTGTTGGCTATTGTATTATTATTTATTTATAGTGTTGTACTTTATTATTCTATGTTATCAGATAATTTATAAATTAAGGGTTAACTAACTAAATTTCTTACAGATGAATCACCAAATTAATAAATATATAGAAAAATATAGGATTAGAGTTAGGAATGAACTCAAATCAGGTAGTAAGGAACTATAAAGGATAATCGCTTAAACTAAGTAACCACTACTATTTATTATATAGATATAGAAGATGAAGTAAAATATTTTATATATATTATACATAGATTTTATCATTAACAAACTCACATAAAAATTGGTTCAATTAAGATAGATAAGGGTAAGTCAAATGCAAGTTTGGTCAAACTATTTTATAAACATACAATTATATGCATTATTGCCAAGATTTGGTTCTAAGCAATGTGTAAAGATTATTCAATTTCACATGTTATTATACAATTATACTTTTATTTGACTTTCGAATTTAGAGTTAATATATCGTTATATTTGTCTAATAGAGAGTAATATTGTTTCTTATCACACTCTAAGAGCTCTCATGTATAAGATAATTTAATATTTGAATATTATACTATAGAATTCATATTTCCTTTTATAAATTAAGACAACATATATAATTAATTAATTGGTTGCTATGAGAGTAATATCTTGAATCGTCTATCATATGCGCCTGAAGGTTTTAGATATATAGATTCTTATCCATGGTATAATAGGTACCTTATTAACAAATTTCTATCTCTATTGTCTAACTTTTACCACTTTAGTCCATTCCTAGAGGCTAGAAATTAAGAGGGCACCCCGGGCCCGGTAAAATTCTCTCAAGCTCTCTCGGTTCGGTGTGATGCCCTATACCTGGGGTTAAAGGAGTGAGTGTCGACATTGAGCACATAATCTGGTGAGGTATTTATGAGTAAATTTTCAGAGTAAGAATGAAATAACGGTATATCAAGTGCGAAAAAAGTTAAGCTTTCAACACATTTATAGCGTCTCTCATACATGTAGTCACCGTAGATATATATAGATGTATGAGGAAAACGAACGTGTACGTGCAGATTATCGAAATTAGAGAGAGACACCCAAATCAGTGAGCTTTCATAGCGTGATCCTATGAATGAAGGTGGAGGCTGGGCATCGGAAGTTATTACATCCATAGTTGTAATATGGTAATTCGGTGTACGAATGGTAAATACAACTTGTGTGGATATCTTTCTTTCGTTTCCGATCACATGTAGTGTACTGGCTCTATACCATTCCTGAAAAAGTTGAAGCCAGACGCCACTATTATTAATATGCCCCCTCGAACCACAAACACCATACTTTGAAGAAAATACAACACATTAAACCTGCTAGAAACTGATTACCACGAAATTATTATTACATATAGTCGCGCACACGGCACAATGTTAATACATTACTAGAACTGCTATATCATTTAATGTCTACAACGTTAACCAATCAGTAACACTGTCGAAACCTCTCGCTGCGCCATATATAGATAGAGTGCACTTCACATTATACTTCTACTCGTGGAGACTAGGTCATCTTAATAAAGGGACTCGTTCAATTCTTCTGAAGTTGTTTTCGATGCGATGTTCCTCGTGACGAGGGACGCTCAAGATATTAGGGTTTCTGTTATGCACTAATTGTTGATGAACATTGTCATCAGAAACTTTTAATTCTTCCTTTGGTGGAAATAAACTTACTTTCGGTTTTCCAATGGTGCAACAAGAACAGTGCACACTGGAGGATCTATCATCTCACATATACCATTAATACCACGTAGCAGTGGACTTAATGTCACAATACACGTAACTCTCTCTAAACTAAATAATTTTTACATTTTATTACTTCTATACCATTTTAGAATGATTTTATATATACTCGATATCTTTTGTTATGCACAATTATTAATTTTTAATGCTGCTTATAATATATAGATATCATGAAAAGAATAACTTAATTGATGATCACATTATAATGAGGAAATGAAAACGATAATAGTATAGCAGTATTTCTAGAACTTTAAAAAAATTAATAGTTATCTATTGATATACAGAGTTATCTTGGAATGATTTGCATTCTCACTCATGGGCAATTAGCTATGGTAGTTGTGTACTGTTGACACATTGTGTAATAAAATATAGGTCTAATACGTATACAATGTGTGAGCTAGATAATGGGTAATGTGACATTCAGTTCACACTTTTTTTTATTATGTCACTGCGTTATGTTTTTTTTTTTGAAATTGAGTTAATGTTTATACGATTGTGTTTGAATATTAATATTATATACTAGAATTCTTCCTCACGTAGATATAGGACATTGAACTCACTTTAGTATAATTAATATATAATGTATAATTTAATATTTTTAAAATATGTCCATGAATTTTAGTATAGTACTTGACCTTAAGTAGCATGTGTAATATTAGTTATAATGTTTTAATGGTGTGGTATTACTTGTTTGGGGAATTGTGAAATATAGTAAAAGAATAAACATAAATTCTTTATATTCTAATCTACATTGTTGAATTGTATTTATTGTATATTTGATGATCCGCGAGAGATTATTTATATCGCAAATCCGCACAATCCAAGAGAGAGTTAGAACACAGAAAAATGGGCACAGATTTATTAATAGGTGCACATGGGTAAGATGCATTGCTCTAATATTTATCACACAGCTCACTTGAATATTGTTATTTAAATGTACTCTCAATTAAATGATAATATTATTATTATAGACTTGTAAATATTAAGGATTAGACACTACCATAAAGGACTCAATCTACTCAGTTTTTAACGAACACTACTTATCCTGAGTTAATATAGCAAAATAAATAAAAAATATTAAAAAGTTTTTATAAAAATCATATTACTAGTTAAATGTGCTCTCACAATTTAGACAAATATAGAACATACAATACTGCAGTAAATAACACAGAGTATATTAACACTCGTTTATTGAATATATAGGATAACTATTATAGACTCTACGATCTTTATCCCTCTTATATTAGATTGATTTACTAGGTCTTAAGGATAACATAGATGCGCAGTGTAGGTAACAATTAAATAATTATCTTTATTTATCTGCGTCATAATGCACTAAATTATTGAGGATTGTGTTTTACCTTTGTGTTTAACAAATATATATAGAAGGCTATCATCATACAAAAATCTTTCCTAGCTATATAGTTCTGTTCTGTCAAGATTTTGTATTTTTTGGTTTGGTCTATTTCTAGTTTAGGATAACTGTGCTCAATAGATCCAATTTTGGTTTACACCACGCACTTATGTAGCTGATATACTGAAAGTTCACATTGTATTTTACGCTCTATTTAATTATATAACAACTGGACACGGAGTACATGGTACATCCAAACTAGCACCTTTAATGTATAATAAGATATAGCTATAACAATATAAGAATTATGTTCGATGATTTGTTTATTTTTATATTGAGCTTTCTTTTCATCCAGCACTTGGTACATGTCTATGCTATTCTTAAGACATCAATTTTGTTAAAAATCTCTGTGATATCAATTCTCCCAGGAAAGGGGTTTCACACTGTCAGAGGGACTCGCATAACACACAAATACATGACACTTATCTGGACTGCATTTCCAGACAGGCTTTCTGCAAGCTCTTACTATTTTTCTTTCGGAGGATACGATAATTCTCTGGAGGTATCCATTGGAACGGAGTGGATGAGACCTCAAGGTTATCTGCCCGTCGATGCATGGGAGTGCTCAGTGAGAAGTGAATCACTGTAGTAATTATTTCTATTTTCTGTTAATAACTCTCATGTTAATACCATATCGCAGACTAGTAGGGCAGTTTAGATAAAAAAAAATAAATAAAAAAAGTAAAACATTCCGTTGGGTCTTACTATTGAGCTAGTCCTTTGAACACAGGAATGTATATTTGAACTTTCCAGTAAACAAAAATTCTTATTGAACGGTTTCTTTTACTCACTATTCTTATTTCTATAAATTTTGCGTGATACACACTATGTAGATAGACTAAGCAGTTAGACTATATACTCAACCTATAGAATATTCATCTAAACTTCTTTTTCTTGCTCCGAGTCTCTTTCTAATAAGAAAACTTCATTCTCAATTTGAGAGAAATACAGTTTTGTGTACCATATTGAAATTTATATAATCGTCTGGGTATAGATATACACTCAATGGTTATTAATTAATTATAATAGTTAATGACAACGCACGCTCACACCGTTCGAGGGAAATAAGAGCGTCTATTAGATCGTAGAAAGATAAATTAATTAGAAGAGGCGATAATATTTTTATCTATTTGTAACTGATATTGTATATAATTATATACTATGTACGTATGTAAGAGGTCTTAATATGATTCGGTAATTAACTACTAGAATACCCAAATTCTGTTATCTTTAATGCTTGCAAAACTAGGTCTTTGGTGCACTTTATCCTATACTATAATATATTAGAATACTATATGCAAATAGTTGCTTATCATAATTTATTTTGTCACGCACGAGAGTGCAATATAAGTTTTTTTATAATAATTATATTCTTAGTATCTGGTATTATATATGCTATCACTAATGTTAGTTTAATATTAGATGAAAACAATGTTACATTAGCTTATATTCATTGATCGTTGGTTATTAGTATATATAATATTATTATATATATATATATAAAAATGTGAGGGAAAAATAAATATTTTTAGACTTATAAAATATGTAGTTATATTATAAAAGGTAATATTTTATTGAAAAAAATTAAATTTTTTTTACCTTCATCTTCTTAATATCTTTATAGTTTATTACTATGAAAAACTATCTTATTTATTTTTACAGTATCTACTTCATAAGATAATAATGAACTTTAAACATTTATGGAAGACAGTCGAATTCCTATTTGGTCAATTAATAAGTTACACGAAATCGGATCTTTAAACTATTTATAATAGAATAACTTATACACCTTATTGTAACATTTAACGTTGAGTAATAAATATTATTGTGATTAGGGTTAATTAACTGGGCTTTTTCTCTTCACAACAAATATAACTTTATTTCCTCTCACTCAACTATATATATAAATATATAATTCTAGTATTTAATGAATGAAGTTCTGGAAATAGTCATGAACTATAATGGGTAGTACCTATGTTCCTCCGTTAGTGATTTAAATAATGCTTACTTTCAATTTCTAATGTATTACATCTAAATGTAATTTATTATATGAAAAAAGTTAATAATGATCAGTAGAGCTAAGTATATATCTCAAAGTAAAGTTTTAAGCTGAGTTAATAACCTCTCTCTACTTATATGAGTATTTAGTAGATGTTAAATCACCAAGGTATTATTTATAATATTATATATTTTTTTTTATTATTTTTTTTTTTTAAATATATAATGATCAGATAAGACCAGATCTGTAGTGAGAGATGCTATTTGATAGTTTCTCTGATGTTATAAAAGAAATAAATATTGCTTGCGTGAGATTAAACTAATGTTTATTTTGTTATTTATCCCCAATTTTAAATTACAGTAATAACACAGTTTGGAAGAAGGATAAATTAGGGGATTGTATACATAGAGGAATTAGGAAACTATTTTATCTTTGGAAGGAATCATAAGATAATAGGTTAATGAAATGAGAGTAGGGGGAATCTAATCAATATAGAATAATATGAGTAAATTGAGGATGGTGCTCTTCGTAAATGAGATGGAAATGGATATGAGAAGAAGTTGTAGGAGTGGAACACTTCAAATGAATCTGCAATTGGAACATATGGCAGATAAATGTATATTGATTAGGTATATTATTATATTAATATTAAAGGATAATAATAATAGAATATAAAAATAGAAGAAAAATGATTATTTGAAGCAATCTTTATAGCTGAAATAATGATGGATAATTGCATACGTTGGTTTTGAATAAATAAAAAGTATGAATAATAATCATGGTCTACAAAATAAATTAAAAATAAAAAATAATAACGAATAAAACATTGGATTTTGGAAGCATAGAGTGATGCTTAAACAAAAATAAGTTTATCCGAGAGATTGGAAAGACTCAATTATAATAGTAATCCCCTAATATACCCTTAATCACCTTAATAATAAGGAGACGGAGGGTGATAAGGGCAGCTGTAACTTTAGTAGTAATTTAACTTTAATGAGGGGAATTAAGTTATTATTTAGTTGTAATTATGAGAAGATTATAAATGCTGGTTATTTTGGGTTGAAAGATGATATGCATTTATGAAGTTTTATACTGTAGATAATGAAATAGTATTTGTGATAACAAGGTGCAATTTAAGATAATAGCTAAGAGATAGTATATATGAGATATTATAATATGTATTTGTACAATTGAATATCAAAATGTATTGAGTAAAAATGAGATGATGAAGAATAGTATTAAATTGAGTTTATTTAGGTATTATTTAATGGATTGCATTACATGCATATGATACAGGAATTTAATAAGGGATAGTACTACTTAGTGGACCAGGTCTTATTAATGATGATATTATAATATTATTAGGTGTTGTAATATGTAAGGTATATACTTATTTATAAAATGGATAATTCAATAATAAGTAATGTATAGAATCAGATTAGTGTAAAGGTGTGTGTAAAAAATAAAATTATGTATAATAGTCGAAAAGATGAGAATTTATGGTTTAATATATATAATATAATGACCATGAGATAGTGAGGTAGTAGGGTTGATGTTTAGTATACTCCTTGAGAACTTATAATTTTAATTTGTATAATTGGAATTGGAAGGTTATGAAAAGAATTAATAGGAAGAGTATGTGGAGAAATGATAGTTACTTATGATAAAATGATGGAGAGTAAAGATGGAGTGCCTAAATCATGCATAATTGTAAATAGTTACTGAAATGATTATAGGTTATTTGTGTTGAGTGTAATCTGAAGAGGAGTAAGTTTGAGAAGGATTGGTAGATATATATAATATGGTGGTTTAGAGGGGGATTAGTTATAAGGGGGGTGTAAATTAAGGGAGGGAGTTTAGAATAGATATTAATGTATAAGATAAAAAGTACTAGGTTTATGTGAGTATTAAGTTAGAAGATGAGAGTATAATATATATCTCAAGTAATCCGCGGTGTGGTCATGTTATAGATGGTAAGTATGACAATATTCCACACAATCTATCTTCAACTTATAGTTTATTAAAATATTATATTATAGTATATTTTGTTGTGAGATTTAAAGAAAAAGTAGAGTTATAATGCAGAATGATATAATATGATATTATTTGTATATATGTAAGTAGTTAAGAAAGTTTGTACGAATGGTATGAGAAGTAGTGTAGTACTGTATATAATAGTATGAATTAATCAATAACTATATATATTAAATGACTTGGTGATATATTAGAAGGTGTATTAAGTATCTTGTAGTAGCGCTCATTAGGGTTATTGGCATAAGGGTTTATTATACTTACTACAGTGTTATATGTATAGTTAAGTAGAAATCACTATGGTAGTTAACTTAGTAGAATATGAAGATAAGGTATATTATAGAATCTATATAAAATGATTAACATAAGTGTTCAGATGAACTAATAAACAAATTAAGTATGAAGTTAAGAGACGATCTGTTATATATATGACATACATAGTAAATAGGAGTTGCGGTATATAATTCAAAATAGCTTAAGGAATTTTGTTTGAATAAATAGC
>JABUQX010024293.1:20000-27500 GCA_015478945.1 Trachelipus rathkii
CTTGTTTCCGGCTCGGTAGAGGGTTTCTCTAGGGCTGGAACGTGTTTATTACTCTTATTATTTTTGTTACTCAATTTACCAAATCTTGAGTTATTTTTCTTTAATAAATATATATTCTTATTTTCTTTCGCTATCCCGTGGTTATAATTTCTTTGCTTTGGTGATAAATAAATATTGAAAGGTTAAACATTTTTTACACATTATTTAAATTTACCCCCCATCCATTTTTTACAAACTTACACCTATCCCGACTGACCTTTCACACATCCAACATCATCACAAATGTGCACCCTTGTGAATAGATAGACTGCGGTGTCCCCGAAGACAATGATGGAACCCCCGACTGGAAAATTCATATGCCTAATGCTTGCCCTCAGAAGAGGATAGAAAAAAGGAGGTGCTACACTCAAAGAAAAATTAAGTCAAAATCACCAAGAGGTTAGTTTCTTCTCATTCATTCCCCTTTCTTTCTCCCCTTTTCTTTTATATTGTTTTAATTGGGTAATCATAAAGTTCCAATAATCAACTTTGGACACCTTCGGAGATCAGAATAACTAAGTGCTGCAATTCATCGTTTCTTCAAAACATAGTCTTCATTCTTCGTCTTGGACAGCCATTATCCTGGTCTCCGTTACATCATAGCCCAAATTGATTTGGCGCCCGAACAGGGACACTGTTGTCTCTCGTTCGCGAAGCGTGCGCATTCTCAATCTTAACGATCTTCATCGTCTGAACTTCAATTCTGGTTTTCTCAAACCATATTCGTATTCTTTTAGGAATTGGCTCAAGAGGTGTCGTAACTCCTCTCTTAAACTTAAAACACATACACTGCGCGCCCTACTACAATGTCCAATGCTAAAGTTCCTGCTAGTCAGGATATTGGGGATTCCGGTGGGATGGGTGTGGGTGGTGTTCGTAATAAAATTAAAAATCATAAAAATGAAAACTCTAACAAACAGGAGGGTGATGATAAATCACAAACCTCACGCTCACATAATTTGTTAAGCCCTTATAGAGATGATAATTCTCAAGATGTGGAAAATCCACATACCCCTGAAAGGCCACATGGTTTGGCAAGTCCCTTAAATCCTCATGGAAGAAGCAATATTCCACCCAATGAGGAAGATGTAGAAACCACACCACAGTGGGGTCGACCTCATAAATCTGAAAAACCCCCTGTTGTTGAAAATCTTTTGCGGCTGGATGAACCTCCCAAATTGAAGAAAAGAAATGGTTCAACCACCACTCACCATAGGCATAATCCTCAGTTTGAAATACAGGATGAATATAGCCAGTCTGATTCAAACTCTGACGTTGATGATGGCTTATTGCCTATTCCATATCTGGAAAAGCTACATACTTTGGCTTCACAAAAAAGAAAAAGCTGAAGCTAATAGCTATAAAAATTATGATCACCCGTCTCCCTTGTAATAATCCCTCGTTGGAAGGCCAAGAACTCGACCATTCACAAATCCTTCTTTTAAATTAAAAATTTTGTCTCTCTATGAGAAGGATGCTTCCCAGTATGCCCTCGATCTCATCATAACTCGGGTGATCATAATGTAAGATTCAAGTCAAAAATGAAACCCCTAGAAACTCGTCCCCAAAAAGGGGTAGTAAATTAATTCAAAGACCTCAAAGTTCCCACAGTCATGATGACTCTAATATTAGATAACTCAACCTTCTAGACTATTACACAATCTCACACTACGACTGTTAGGTTAGATAGGGGATCAACGGGAGTATAACCCCGTGAGTAGAATAGAGCCATCCCTAAGGGAACAACACCAATCTTACTCTTATTCCCCCTTTGACCATGTCGACCGGAATAGCTATGGATCGTATGACCTTCAATATCCATCTCAGCCTCAAAGGAGACCCCAACGTTTAGTAAGAAGACCCGAGTCTCCTGAACCTGAAATGTACTCAGGTCCCCAAATTAAGAAACGCATAGATCTGTTGGAAGATGCTATCTCACTCCTAGTCCAACTACTCAAGAATTCACAAAAAGTGAAGGTTGTCGATCCCGGTCGATATAATTACGAAGCTGAACAAGATCTTCTTGTCTATTTGGAAGATTTCGAGGCGTATTGTCAGCTTCACTACCCCAATGCACATCATCAATGGCTCAGATTGCTTGGCAGGCAGCTGGAAGGTCGTTTCCGCCAGCTGTATAAGCTGATCTCCAAAGATGATCGTGATTATTTTTCCGTCCGTGACACTTTAATAGCATGGTTCTACAATGAAGAGAAACGTCGAAACGAGTACCGTCTACACGCTTATCACTCAGCTCGTCGAAACCATAAGGAACCCATTCGAATGTACGCTCTTCGTTTGGAACGCTTAGCGCGACGCGCATATAATGGTATCGATATGCGGAAACACGAGTCCCTTAGGACTGCATTTTTATGTAGTCTTCCGCCAGATATCGAACGAAGCGTCCGCGAATATATTAAGATAATGGAAAATGAGACAAACACCAGAGTCTCATGGGAAAAGATCGTGAGTTTTGCAGACTCTTTAGAAAGTGACAAAGATCACTATCCCAATTCCACCTCTCATAATTCATCGACCCATCATTCAGATGAAGAAAGGAGACACTCAAAGAAATCTAGTCATAGTAAATACCACAGAGATGAGCTGAACGAATCAACCGAGTCGGTGATACAGATTCTGCAACCTAACTGGATAGAAACAGTTCAGGATAGGAAAAGTCTATCACCGCCTCCAAAACCGACCCGTCGTTCCTCATCCCGTTCGTCACCACGTCGTTCGAATCGTGATTCTAAAGTGAAACCGTCCGGTGGTGGCACTCGTCCCCGTGATGATCACCGTGATTCTCGACACGACCATAACGATAAACCCTCTTCTCGTTATAACACCCGAGATGACAGAAAGGTCATCGTCTGTGATTTCTGTGAGAAGAAGGGACACAGTATGAGGGATTGCTACAAATTCTTGGGAATTTGTAGCTACTGTAAGAAGAAAGGGCACGTCCGAGATGAATGTAGGTCCCGCCGTTCTCCACAGTCATCGCCCCCACTTCCCAGAGCTTTCACTTGCCCGTTCTGTGGCGGTCCGCACTCTGGTATGAGGTGCACTCATAGGACACCTCCTAGGCAAAGTCGAAGTAAATCCGCTTCTCCAGCAAATAATAATGCCCGTGGAACCATTCCTGTCCAGAAAGTTTCCTCTAGCCGAACCCCCACAAGAAGAGAACAGTCGCGGTCCCCAATGAAGGGAAAACCACAAAGGACTCCGAGGCGTTTCCTGGATCCTTGTGATGCTTGTTCAAAGTCCCATTTAGAAGGCCATTGTAAGGGACCGGATGAAGCATGTTCAGCGCCTTTAAACCATTGGTCTCCCCAGGATTGAGTCAACCTGTGGGAGAGACATCGGGACGGGACTCTCCAGGATCTGACCATATGGATGAAGATCTAAAACTCCTCTTTACGTTACCATCATACGAAAAAGAGAATGTAGGAAAACTCCCTGAGAAACTCCCTGGTCGTAACCCCGAAAAAAGGTTTGCTGGTTCTCCTGTGTCTGATCTGATGGACCTGGACGAGGAAATGGTCATACACATAGCCCTTTGTCAAGCGGATATTGATCCCCTAGTAGTGTCCGTGACCTTAGATGATTTACCTCCTCCTGGAATCAACTGTCTTGTAGACAGCGGGGCAGGTATTAACCTAATAAGTTCGGAGGTAGTTTCATCGTTGGGCGATCATAAAGAAATCTTCCCATCCTTAAAAGTGGGCGTGGGTGCGATAAGTGGCTTCGCAAAGAAGGAGCGTATCCCAATCTCCCATTATGTGAAATTACAGCTGAAATTTCCATATGGGTTTAGTACCCATCTATCAGAATTTTTCATCGTTCCCCAACAATATATGGTAGACCATCCATTAATATTGGGAACGCCAGCCCTTAGAGATAATCACTTGTTGCCTGATTTATCTCACCTACAGCTGATTTATATTCATGGAAATCAGGTGATAGTTGTAGCTGATGGCATCAAACGAAAGTCTGATACCCCACGTTCAACCCAAGACATCCCTATGAGACAGATAAGCGTTATGCTTCCCAATATCGATGACAACGATATCTTAAGAGATCAACGTTCTGATCGTACTTTAAAATTCCTATTAAAAGGTTTTCAGAAATCCAATGTCAACTGGCAACAGGTACCTCTTCAATATCGAACGCATAAGACACAAATGGTCATGGAAAATGATGTCTTATACTACAAAACTAAGACAGATGCACTGCTGTACATGATTTCCCTAGACTTCCTCATGCACATTGTTTTGAACCTGCACCTCTCTTGTGCCCATATAGGAAGAAACAAGATGCTGCAGCTAATCTATAAACAGTTTTGGCATCCTAGTGGTGGACATTGTCCAATGTTGTCCCGTTTGTCAAACCCAAAAGAATTTCTCTGCAAACGTCACTCCCCCATGTTAAAAATCCTTGCCAGTTCCCTCTGTTCGATCTCTGTGCTATGGATCTGTTGCAGTTTCCCAAAACTCTAAAGGGAAATAAATACTGCCTGGTATTCATAGACCACTACTCCAAGTGGGTGTCCGTCGTCCCTATTTCCGATAAAACTAGCCACACAGTTTCTCGGAAATTAGAGCATCATATCCTCTCGTTCCTTCCAAAAATCCCAAATCGTATCCTTACGGATAATGGAACGGAGTTTACGTCTCACGTATTTCAGCAGGCATTACAACGACATAATATTAAGCACATTCGGATTTCCCCTCTTCATCCCGCAAGAACGGCATTTGTGAAAGGTTCAACCGAAGCTTAATACAAATCCTCAAGTGTTTGGTGTTAGAACAACCCACCAACTGGGACGAGGAATTACCGTCCTCTGTGTTAATTTATAACAACACTTGTCATAGTGCCTTAAATATGTCCCCCTCGGACTTCTTGCTCCAAAAAGCGCATTCTGCAGCTCACACCTTTCCCCAGTACTGGAAAGAAGGTAGCGCTAATTTTAAGCCTTTCAAGCCAGGACAGAAGGTGGCCCGAAAAGTCGTCCGTACTGGTCCAAGCGCTGCCCTGAAGTTCCATAGCAAATGGGAAGGACCTTTCTTAGTTATGGATGTCAATCCAAATAAAGTGACATATGTGATCCGCCGTTTTGCTGATCCATTAGGTAAGCTCCACAAAGTCCATTTCTCCCATCTACGAGGATGGATAGATGTGCCAGAGTACCTACGTAAATATCTCTCTCGTAATAGGGAAACTCGTAAAGCCTTTTTTGATATCGATGAAGAAGACGAGGCTGTTGAAGTAATAGATAATTCAGAAAAATCTGAGGACGAGTCATCAGAAGACAGCGAATCCTCATCTGGGTTTTCCGGCTTTGTTTCTGACACCTCTCTGTTTGATGACACCTTGGATTCCATAGGAGAAGAGGATGCCAATTTCGAAGGCTTTATGCAGTTTAACCCGATTTCCCTTGATGAATATAATTCATTACCCGATTTTTCCCCAAAAATCATGGAAGTAACCCAACAAGTAAACGTATGGGATATCCAACAAGTAGAGGAAAGCTGTCCTTCTACTGATATAGCCCCATGTTTAACTCCAGTTCATGTACCCCATAGGGTTAGGTTTGTTCTCCCTCCTGATGAGAAGTCTGATTCGTTCATAGAGTATATCTCTTCTTCAGACAGTAGTGATGACACTTTGGATCCAATGGAGGATGCACTCCCAACACCTACCTTGGACTTTCATGATTTGTATCCACACGATTATCCCTTAAAGTTCCAGTATCCTTCGGTCATTTGCCCTCCTTCATCCAGATCACCCGATGGATTCGTGAAGGAAACGATAGAAGTAGAACTCCATGCTCCCCCTACTTCCGCGAGGGTACTGGTGGATCAGGAATCCGTTCTTACTGAACCTGTGTATTTTCGGGATAGGCCAACTCCCCCGATTACCAGTGATCTAGCAAGCTATAGGGACATTCGGGAATCCTTACAAGAGGAAAGTCCATTGGAGTTGAATTTTTCTTCAAGTTCAGAGCAAACTGAGTTCCATGGATTTTCTCCTTCATCAGTCCCAACCTATGGTTTTGGACAGATTCGGCCGGATGAATTTTCATCCCCGTTGTCACCTGTTCCGGGACCACCTCAAATAATAGGTGAGGTCTTCGGAAATCCCGAGGATATATCATTGGACCATAGTAATTATACTCTCGTATATGAAGAAGAAATACCCCCATCTTTGCCTTCACGACCCTTTACTAGAAGTATGGGTCAGGTGCAGGATCTTAAACATGTCCTAACAACTGCATTAGAATATGTGCGCCGGAAGAAGAGGCGGTCTAACCTATGAAGATGGATCCTGCAAGTAATTTCATATAATCCCTTTGAAAATTCCTATCAGGGAAGAAATTCCTCTCCAAGGAAAATTCCCCTTGATAAAGAGTTTTCTTTAAACCCCTTAAAAATTCCTCTCAAGGGAAAATTCCTCTCCAAGGAAAATTCCCCTTGATAAAGGATTTTTTATTTTTTTATTTCTTGAATTCTACAAGTGATTCCATAAAATTCATTCCTCTTAAAGGAACAAGTCTCTTTGATAAAGAAATCTTTTTTTTACTAGATAATATCTTTGATAAATTGAGTGCTTGTGTGTCAAACCTAGAATAGGGAATTCTAAATGAATTTTGATTTTGTAAATAAAAGATGATCTTTATATGCACTCTGATGGTTGGCGTAAGATGTAATATTGCATGTTGCATGATGCAATGGTATTAAAAAATTGTTTCAAGTTTGTCATTGTGCATGTAAAGTATCATTATGCCACTTCTTATACTAATAATTTTTATTTTTTGTGCACCACTTCTATTCCCCACACCTTTTTACACACGACACCATGTGAGAAATTGCTTATTAGCTTGTTATAAGTGTTCATGCTATCGCATGAAGCAATAAAAGGATATTGCAGTGTTGTGTTACCGCTAATGCTTTTGCATGAAACAATAAAAGGTTGTGCTTAGTGTTAATGCTTTCAGGAAACAATTATGGTATTAATAGCGTAATAAATTACCGTACCGTACCGCATTGAAAAGCGGACTTTGGAAAAAAGGATAATCAATATTCTATCATGGAACAGATAGATCGCACGCACCATAAAGGAATGTTTATATGCTTTTGTGAACTTCTGTGTTTTAAAGTGATAGATTCAATGCTTTATTAACGCTTTTGTGTTCTGTGCGCTGCTTTTATTATATTTTGTTTATATTTCTAATATTTCTAGAGTTTAATAAACAGTCAACCTTATTAAACGATGAACCTTATTTTTACTATTGAATTGGTCTTAGAATGAAATTATTCTTTGTGTATAATTATTCATGGTACTATTGCATATTGAATGGCTATATAAAATTAAGTAGAAACCTCGTAAAAGAGTTACTTTTACAAGAGTCTCCTGTAAATATTTTTGAAGTTCATTTAAAATTTTATGCATTCTCATATAACCTGC
>JABUQX010024294.1:0-7500 GCA_015478945.1 Trachelipus rathkii
AATTCATTATTGTTGTCGTACTATAAATTTCACTTTGCATAATTTAATAAAACTTTTTATCGCATCAATAACTTTCAAAATCATCCCCAGCATTAATTACTTTTCTAATTGGTCTGATTTTAATATCAGATCATATATACTATATATATATATATATATATATATATATATATATATAATATATATATATATATATATATTATATATATATATATATATAATATATATATATATATATATATATTATTATATATTTATATATATATATATATATATCCTACCAACTTCAAGTGCCTTCAAGGGGATTTTGAGCCACCTGTCTGTGGACCATTGACCTCTGATTACCACAGCCCTCACACCTCTTCCATTTCAAACTTCCAGTCGTTGAGTTCCTGAATGAGGACTTGAAGGAGATCATCAGGAAGAGGGTTATCAGTGAGGTGCTGATAAACGTGACTCCTGGTCACGACAACGATGGTGCCGCCCAAGAGCAGGAGCAGGTGGAAAACGACCCCTTCCATTACATGAAGGTGAATGACAACCAGACTCTGGCTTCCGACCACCTTGAGGAGGACATGAAAAAGGAATTTGAGATTTGGAACAAGCTAAAGGTGAAGAGAACCACTCTCTGTTTGTGGACCTGTTCCCCAGCAGCACAGAGAAGCCTGGTTGGACCTCTTTGTCAAGTACAATACCCCTGTCCCCTCCTCCGCGGCTGTGGAGAGATTGTTCAGTTTGGGCTCTAATGTTCTCAGGCCTAAGAGGTCATCCCTGACTGATGAGAACTTTGAGAAGCTGGTGTTTCTGAATTGAAATATGCACCTCTTGAATTTGAAGTGCCTGTGCCAGAGGGAGTAGAAGGAGGAGGAAGAGGAGGGGAGGAAGAGGAAGAGGAGGAGAACAACAACAATGACTAATTAGTAATTACAATTAGGTTAGGTATATATAATATATACTATATATATATATATATTATATATATATTATATAATATATATATATATATATATATATATATATAAATAATAATAAATTATAAGTATATATATAATATATAATATATATATATATATATATATATATATATACACCTAACATAATTGTAGTTACTAATTAGTCATTGTTGTCCTCCTCCTCCTCCTCCTCCTCCTCCTCCTCCTCCTCCTCCTCCTCCCCCTCCTTCCTTTGGCACAGGCCCTAGAAGCACAATCCTCTGGAAGAGCTATGGAGAACGAGTTTCTGAGGCCTGATGGAAGAAGATGCTAGTTCTACTGAAAAGACGAAAAACCCTACCTGAGAGTGTTTAACTCGAGGACTGGCGTCGGAGACCATTGCCCCGAGAAATGGTTCTCTAGAGTGCTGTAGGGTTAAGAGTTTCGGGTCAAGAATGAGAAAGAGGCTGGAACGCAAATTGAAAAAGAGAAAACCTTCTGGGAGTTGTTTAAAATATATATATATATATATATTATATATATATATATATATATATATATATATATATATATATATATATATATATATATATATATATATATATATATATATATATATATATATATATATATATATATATGAAGTTTCAAAAGAAAGATGTTTGAAATTATATAAGAAGGAAAAAAGAAATTTAAAAGGTGCATACGTAGGAGGAAAAAAAGAGATAAATGAACAGTTTGGAAGGAAGATGAATGGGGACTTACAAGGGAATAGGAAGCTCTTCTGGATGGAAGCGCGAAAGGTTAAGAATGAAAATAAGGGGAATCTGCTTAGAATAATGAATAGGGATGGTGCTTTTGTAACTGACGAAAGGGATGTGAGAGGAGTGTGGAAAGAACACTTCGAAAATCTGCATAATATTGGTGGTAATGAAAAGGTGATAGTGAATGTGTGTGTGTTGATGGTGCTGGAAGGAATAGATATTTTGGGGATGAGGTCATTACTAAGGAGGAGGTAATGGGTATAGTGAGAAAGTTGAAGAATGGTAAATCTGCAGGTATAGATGAAACTGCTTGTTGAACAGATCAAGACGGAGTCCGAGATAGGTGATTGATTGGATTTTGAAATTGTGTAACAAAGAATTTATGGAGGGTATAGTTTCGAGGTATTGGAGGAGAGCGTATAAAGTACCCTATATAAGGGTAGGGAGATAAGGGGAACTGGGTGGGAAAAAAAAAAAAAAAAAAATTTAAAAAAAGGGGGGGGAAAAAAATTAAAGAAAAGGGGTTTTGGGGGTAAATTTTGAGGTTGTTGTAGGGAAGATATATGCTGGTATTTTGGTCGAAAGATTGCGTCGAGTGACTGAAGGACTAATTGGTGAAGAACAAGGTGCTTTTACGAATGGTAGAGGATGTGTGGATCAAATCTTAACATTAAAACAAATGATTGAGAAAATGAGAGAAAAGAAGAATAAATTGTATTTAGGTTTTAATGGATTTGCACAGGCTTATGATAGGATTAATATGGAAGCTCTATGGCGGTGTTAGTGATTCATGGTGTTGGTGGTAGGCTTCTGAAATGGAAATCAAAGTATGTATGAACGATAGTGAAGCGTGTACAAGAACAAAGTGATTGGTTTAATATTAATAGCGGAGTGAGGCAGAGATGTGTTATGTCTCCCTGGTTATTCAATTTTGTATATGATTGGGTTATGAAAGAATTAGAGGTGTGGGTGGCAGAGATGGTGTTAGAATGATGGAGAAATGGAAGAGAGTGAAAGGTGCCCTACCTATTATATTGCGGATGAATTGGATTGTGTGATGAATCTAAAGAGAGTTGGAGAGCATTGGTAGAGAGATTTTGGTAGGGTGTGTAGCTAAGAGTAAGGTTATGGTTTGTGAGTGAGGACTAGTCTCGTGTGAAGTTACGTAGAGGTGAGCAACATATAGAACAATTGTCTGAAGTTTACACATATTTTGGATTATGTGGATGATATGGGAACATGATGAAATGCAGAGTGGCAGTAGGAAAGTTGTGAATATCAGGAAGGTGGCTGGTGAATTAAATCGTTGGTGAGTAAAGGGACTAAGTTCTTGAGTGCACCTAGGGTCTTACTGAGGGTATGTTGTTACCATATTAATGTATAGTAAGTGAGACTATGGTCTGGAATAAGAGGTAGTGATTTGAAGTAAAATGTGCTGATGGGCATATCTTAGGGGGCGGTTTAAGGTGAGAGAAGAATTGATAAAAATGAGGAATGAACGGCATTAGTAAGTTGTGTGGTGTGAAGAAAGGGATAATGAGAGAAAAATAAAAGTACGTTAAGATGGTTTGATCATGTGGAAAGGATGGATTGACAGTCGCCGTTTAAAACGGAGTATAGTGGTGTGGTGGTGTTGTGATCGACCGACTGGAAGACCGAACAGAAAGTCGACTGAAGTCTGTAAAGGATGTCCTGGGAGGAGCAGAAATGTAAGTTTGCAGGGCGTTCAGAAGAGGTGCATAATAGGAGTGATGACGGGTTTTGTAAGGGGGTATGGTTGAGGCTCACACTTGGGCCAAGAAATGAACCCCACACTGACGAGATTCCCCATAGTGAGGGTCGTCGCGGTCCTGTGATGCTCTAGGGTGGATTTTTTGACTGCGACGAAGTTCTCACTAATAGTATCAATAAGGGGGCGGTAGGCTGGGTTTCTTTCGACTTGTGTCATGCTCTTCTACTACTTTTCTTTCCGGTGCGTGTCGCACCTTACCTCCAGTCTTGGAAAGAGGGTGATGATAATATATATATATATATATATATATATATATATATATATTATATATATATATATATTTTATATATTTATATAATATATAAATAAAAATATTATAATATTATATATATATATAATAATATATATATAATATATAATATTATAATTATTATTGTTATAAAGCTTGTTAATTGTTATATATAAAAATAACATTAAAATATAAAAATTAAATAAATATATAAATTGTAAGGTAATTTTATCGGAAATTATGTTTTTAACTGTCAATAAAGAAAGGGTTGAGCGAACTTTTGCAGACTTCAGTAGTGAAAAAAAAATTATTAGCGATAGATTAGCTGCTTTGCGATAGCTGACTGACGAAGCAGAAAAAGTTGCGGAATTGCGGAATTTCGATAGCGGACTGGCGAAAAAGAAAAAATTGCGAAATTGCGGAATTGCGATAGCGGACTGGCGAAGCAGAAAAAAGTTGCGGAATTGCGAACTGCGGAATGTCCAACAAATTTAGCGGAATTGCGAATTGCGGACTAAAAAAAAGTTGCGGGTGCCAACTCTGGTATATATATTTATATATTATTTTTTTTTTAAATCTTCATTATTATTAGTATATATATTATATATATATATATATATATATGTAAATATATAAATATATATAATAATAAATATATTTTATATATTATCTATATATAATATATATATATATATATATATATATATATATATATATATAATAATATATATATATAATATATATATATATATATTATATTATATATATATATATCCTGTATATATAGTATATATATACTATATATACTATATATAATATAGATATATATTTATATATATATATAATATATATATTATATATATATATATATATATATATATATATATATATATATATATATATATTATAAAAAAAGGGAAAAATAATAATATACAAATATTGTTAGAAGTGATGTATAGAAATACGAGTGATATTATTATTATTATTATTATTATTATTATTATTATTATTATTATTATTATTATTATTATTATTATTATTATTATCATTATTATTATTATTATTATTATTATTATTATTATTATTATTATTATTATTATTTTATTTTAGTGGTTCGCCTTTCTATTTTGCTTTCATATACACACTCATCCTCCAGACAACATCTTACAGGCACCACCTTTTATCCACCTATCATACACACATACTTATATCCACACCTTTCTTTTAGAGAAAATGTTACAGACATACGTATCCCTTATATCCCTATGTGTGGAGGAGAAGGAATTTCCCACATCGTATGTCCTGCGTGTCGAAGAAGGCAACTAAGGGAAGGTGGTAGTTGGGTTATCTGCCCCCTATCACTTATCTTTTGCCTGGAACGCTAGTGCATGCCTCGGAGAAGGTAAGAAAATGTATGAATCGTATGGGTACATGGAATGTGAGAGCAATAAAAATTTAGGAGAGGAGGAGAGAAGGAGAGGAGGAGAGGAGGAGAGACGTGATGGATGTATTTAGAAAGGGCATATTTGATTTGTTCGCTGTGACTGAAACAAATGATGAAATTAAACGGTGAAAATGAGTGGTGTGGTGTGAAATATGTGCGTGTTGGTGTGGAAAGGAATGAGAGGGGGAGAGAAGGAGTTGCAATTCTGATGAGTGACTTGTGGTACAGAGCTATGGTAGACTTTGTGTGTGTAAGTACTAGAATTCTAATGGTTAAATTTAAATTTAAAAAGGACAAGGTATGTGTGGTTGTGATATATGGTCCATCTGAGGGTAATGTTGAAGACAGTGAGATTTTATGGGATAATCTGAATGATATTTTGGATGTGGTGAGTAGGAGCTTCAGACTGATTGTGTTGGGTGACATAAATGGTTGGGTAGGTGATCATAAATGGGATGGTATAACAGGTGGCTTTGGGGTGTCGGGAGAAAATAAGAATGGTAGGAAAGTGATTGATTTCTGAGAGGAGAGAGGTATAGGTTAGGAATGGGATTATCGGATCATTATGTTGTTTTATGTAAAATTAAGTTTGTGGGGTCTTGGAAGTGGGTATAAATAAGAGTGAGAAGTTAAGTGAACTAGATAATAAGATAAATATTTAAGAACGCTCGCAAGTAAATCAGTTGAATGCGAACAAGTTTAAACTGAACAAATCTGGGGGCAATTGAAGGAAGTAGTTATTAGCAGTGCAAAGGAAGTATGGGATGTGCTAAAGTAGGAAGAAAGAATGTTAAAAGTGAGTGGTAAAATGAAGAGGTGATGCAAGCGGTTAAAAGTAAAAAAGAAGCGTGGTTAAATGTAATAAAAGCCAATGATGAAGTTTCAAAAGAAAGATTTTTGGATTTATATAAGGAGGAAAAAAGAAATACTGAAAGGTGCATACGTAGAAGGAAAAAAGAGGTAAAAGAACAGTTTGGAAGGAGGGTGAATGGGATCTTACAAGGGAATAGAAAGCTCTTCTGGAAGGAAGCACGAAAGGCTAAGAATAAAAATAAAGGGAACCTACTTAGAATAATGAATAAGGATGGTGCTTTCGTAACTGATGAAATGGATGTGAGCTAAGTGTAGAAGGAACACTTCGAAAATCTACATAACATTGACAGTAATGAAGAGGTGATAGTGAATGTGTGTGGGTTTTGATGGTGCAAGAAGAAATAGGTATTTTGGGGATGAGGTCATTAGTAAGGAGAAGGTAATGGGTAGAGTGAGAAAGTTGAAGAATGGTAAATCTGCAGGTGTAAATGAAATTACTGGTGAAATGATCAAGAACGGAGGCGAGATGGTGATTGATTGGATTTGAAAGTTGTATAACAAAGCGTTTATGAAGGTATAGTTCCGAGCGATTGGAGGAGAGCAGTAATAGTACCCTTATGGTAACTGTAGGAATTATATGGGAATTAGTTTATTGAGTGTTGTAGGGAGGATATTTGATGGTATTTTGGTCGAAAGAGTGAGTCGAGTGACTGAAGAGCATGATCCAATATTTTAGATTTTGGGACCCCATTTTAGCCCCCACCTGAAAATGGACATCAAATTTGGAATTATCATCCGATTTTGACCCTATTAACACCAAATTGTAGCTTTTTTAGCCTCTAAAACGTTGTTTTCCGGTGTTTTTCTGTGTCTGTTGTCATTTTTTCAAAATTTTCAATTTTTCAAAACCCATGTTTTTGACATTTTTCGTATCAACTTCCAGAATTTTTTTCGAAATGACTTCAAATTTTAAATATGCATAGATGGGTCCATTACCTACAAAATGCACGTATTATTTTTTCGATTTTTTGAGTTTTGTGCTCAGCGTTGTCCAATTTCCAAACCCACTTTTTTTGGATTTTGAAATGAAAAATTGCGATAATTTTTTATCTGTTTGGGCGAACTGAATGAAATTTTCAGGGCATTTGTAGTCAAAGGAGAGGTACATTTTTTACTTAGATAATTTCTTTGTATATGCAATAGTTTTGGATTTGTTCTTGGAACAAATTTTCAAGAAAAAAATTTTGGAAAATTTTTTAAAAATTTTCTTTTGCGTATACAAAAAAATTATCTAAGTAAAAAAGGTGTATCTCGCCTAACTTTACAAGCTTTGAAAATTTGATGTTGATCGGATAAGTAGAAAAAAAAATATCTCAATATTTCACTTTTTCAAAAATATATTCGCTCCAAAAAGTGAAATATTAAGATATTTTTTTTTTACTTATCCGATCAACATCAAATTTTCAAGGCTTGTACAGTTGGGCGAGATACACCTTTTTTACTTTAATAACTTTTTTGTATACTCA
>JABUQX010024294.1:17500-27500 GCA_015478945.1 Trachelipus rathkii
ACAATAGGGATATTGATACTCGATAATCCCTGTGTAAAGTTAAACAACTTTGTTTCCACTCGTTTGATAGGATATTTTGCTGTAGTGTTCAAGAGAATTTTTCGCTTTCCCCATGTCTCTGGGTAGTAATTCACTTTTTCTACATAGGTAGGTTCTAACAACTTGTAACAGTCCAGGATATACAAGCCGTTGCAGTAGGTTTACTTTTTTATTTAAGAGCGAAATTTAGGGAATTTGACGGGTTAATCGAATCTACAGTATCTACAGCTGGTAGGATAAGTCTTCTTGAGAGATGTCACCGTTTAAGTGTCGTAAATTGATATACTTGTGTTTCTTGTAGCCTTTATCTGCTTTATCTCAAGATTTGTGCAGGCTCGTTTTGAACTATAAAACCACTAGACTGAAGATGAGACTATTTAGCTCGTCGGAATAATTTATAAAAGTTCTATATAACATCTATAAGAATAATTTGCGCTGACGCACCTAAAAAGTTTCATGATACACTTCAATCTGATTAAAACAAGTATACAGGAAAATTGGATTCCGTGTATACTATGTGATCGTCAGATGATGGAAGGTCTGTACCATCTGGTTTCCTAGTATTGTTTTCAGATATAAAAACACGTTGAATGGATCTAAATACTGATCCGAAGTACCTGGTATATTGAACTCGAGAGGGACATCGGTGTTGGTAATTGAGTGTATGGGGTTGATGCTGATGAAATTGGTTTCACTTACACTAATCTGGGTGGGGTTCATGGAGAAGAGATCCAGTTCACTCTTACAGCAGTCTGGACTAGAAGGATGGAGGAAATGCATCTTGTATGTGAGGGTGCTGATCGTATAAGGATCGGATCGGGGATTTAGCTTTTCTTATATTCGGCTACAGTATGATAATGTTTATGTAAAAGATGTCAATTAGTAATTAAATAGCATACATCAATACATTTTTTCCTTAGAGTTTTTTTTCCGTCTTAAGTTTTTTTCTTTAGTCGCACATTTCATTCGGTCCTTTACCTTGACCAACAAAACATCATCCTGCGTCTTATTTTGCGTTTTACATCATCCGACATCTCATCTGACACATCTGTAATTCGCCTTTTTAAGGACTCGCGGGGGTTAGCTCCAGCGGCTATATCTTGTAACGTATGCATCCCTGTTCGTATAGCTTTTTTACCTATATATTCACCTCCTCTTCTAAATAGAGGCATTGCACTTCTCCATAATTTAGAGAAAAATCCACCAGTCATATCCCATTGAGTTTTGTTCCAACGAATACCCTATCATTATACATTTATTAACGGAACTTCTGTCAGGCACTCTTTCACTGTGAGAGTAAGTATGCTGAATACATATAACTATTCTACATAGACTTATATAAATTCTTACACTTATCCTTATTTTTAAGAAGGTTTTCTAACAGCAATATATAAAAGATTTTCTACTCTGTTAGAAAATAGTCCCATCATAATATAGTTTAAAGCGTCTCGCTTTTTCTAATATGAACTTTACAAATAGGGTCCGTCTGTGAATGGGTTACGGTCTACTTCGACGTCCTTTAAGATGGAATCGCAACAAACCGATGTGAAGCCGACTCAGAGGAAGTAATGAACATTTAGGAAAGATATAACTTTTCCCTTTTTAGGAGAAAATGAACTACCCTTAATAAAGGGCTTTAGTATTACATACATACTGGATGGTCAAATATATCTGTATAAACGTAAGCCATCCCTTGATCTTGTAACATCTCCGAAGGAATGCATATATAATTGAGAGATAAGTCTGAGTCATTAAGACTATTGTTCAGAGTTGGGGAAGGTTCATTAATTCCACTATGTCTACTTAGAACAGTAGAATGTTCTACTACAGCTTCGTGTTCATGCACACATTTCCGAAACCAATCTTTTAACGTTAGCACTTGAGAGTCTCTCAAATTCACGCCTGTTGTCTATTTTGAAGGGATTAATACTCTGTCTTCCTCTGGGTGGTTATTAATAATGTATATGAAGTCCTTACATATTACTTACAGCAAACTGGGTGTTTAAATAACTATGGATGTCATGGATTGACCGGTAATATCCCCGTTTTAACACAAATTTTTCATAGAAATATTCCAATCCTTTAATTGTTACACGTTTTAAATCGGATGTGTTTTTTATTTTTAATATAGATTTAACATAATCTGCAGCTCTGTACACCATTATCCAATGACGTGTCTGAGGGAGATTTTCAATATTTGCGTCTAATTCATTTCTGCACCAGTCCTACTTTCAACTGTGAACGAGACTGCTATTGTGTTAAGATAATTGAATAAAGCATAGGTATCATCTACTCGGCGGTTGACAGTATATGAGGTTTCTGACTAAGACTTTACTCTATTTATACACTATTGAAATTCATGATCTAATGTAAAAAGCTTAGTGAAATCACGAGAACTGTAATCTCTCTAGTCATCGGTAATAAGAGATGAGGCTGTTAATAGAGTTACAATTTACATATTTATTATTCCACGTGCTATATCGAGTGGACATTCATTATGTGAAATGATTAATGTATACGCAATTGCAGTGAATATATTCAAAGTTAGTCTTCTTATATGATTTATTAACAGTGTGACTTGTTAGAGAGTTAAAGCCCAATGGAACTCATAATTTCCACCAGAATACTAGTTATATTAATTGACCTCCTCTTAGCACTGTACGCTGAGTATCTGATCGCGCATAATGTTTATTTATTAATTTTTATATACGCAAACTCACATATTTTTACTGCTCAAAGAATCTGCAATCGGTTATCTCTCAGTTCTGTATTTTTTGTTTACACACGTCAAATAATTGCCTATTTTTATCGGATTTTGTTCCATGTGAGAGAGTGTTGTGAAGCAATAATAGACCATGCATTATCATATATCCTCTAACCTACATGATAATTAAAATATCCAATATATTATCTCACTATCTATCTCTGTGAGAATTACTTCTTAAGACGTGTTCAACACCATGTTAAAGCATTCTAGTGATACTTTTTCTTAGACCATGTAAATAACTATTCGTGATGTATAGACACGAGCGCGTCTTATATATTACTCATGCTCTACGTTTACATCTCGCAGGATTCTAATCTTTAATTTTTACATCATCTTGTGGATGTTTGCTTTAGAATCAACACTGCAATTTGGTGGTCTCACAGCTAGTTCATAATAGAAGGTATTGTCTGTATAAGTGTCGCATATTAATTGAAAACAGAATCTATTATTATAAAGATATAAAGACTTACGGTCAACTCCTAGTAGGGGAAGTCACATGAGGTGAGTACTTTTAAAAAGTGTTCATACTCTTATTTAAGATGATCGACAACTGGAGTGGCATTTTGCGATAGTATGATACTATCCGTAGAGTTTCTTTAATCTTACTTTTTCCTACTCAAAATAGACCAGTCCTATATTATTATTTGTGTGGAGAGATATGTTAGAATGTGTGAAGTCATCTATAGATCCGTAAGCTGTGATTCACGAGTAATAACAATTTTCTGAACATTACGGTGCTTTACTACCTATAGAAATCATAACGTGCGTACACCATTATGAACTTCTCTCTCACACTGTGGTAAACAATTACGATAGTTTTGGCTATATCTATGACTTCGAGAGCATCTCTTAATATTCTCAAATTTCTCTCGCTGTCAACAATTCGCTGCCAGCTGAGAGTGGTATTCATGACATTGTATATTCATAGGGATTGAGTTCTCGTTTATACTAAGAGCTTTTTTAATAACTATATTGACACAGTTATTGTAGGGACTAAGAGTCTTATTCAGATACTAACACTTATTATTAAGGTATTGGAAACAGCTTCATATCTATTATATCCTAAACAAGGAGAACTGTATAATAAATCGATTATCATTCTCTATCTCTTAATCTCGCTAAATACAGTATTCCAGTGTGATGGGCTATGGTTGTTCGGCGTAGGGAAATTTTCGACGGACATAGTTATTGCCTATACAGGTTGAGTCACTAACGAGCTATTTCGGTCTGAGCGTATCTATATTAATACTATGGTCAATCCTCCCTGTATTTTCATCGGAGTGTTTATGGACTATCTGCAAGCGAACGTAGTGAACCCCCCCAATATAACTATTTGGTCTCTCATAGAATTGAGAGTACCACTGACGTGCGATACCCAACCTTCCATTCTTGGGTCGTCTACACAGATGTTGAGTGAATTAATGAGAAGCTGCTTTCAAAATTCTTAACAACCATGTGTTATTTATAATACTTTATTTATAAGAGCAAATCTGCTTTACTGAGGAATGGGTTTGGTTCTTTTCTATTTGATATACATTAGCAAACCTTTACTTATAAATAATAAGGACAAGATATGTACCGACCGATGAATATGAAAGCATATTGAGTGAAAGGCAAGTTCTTATTGGTTCATTACATTAACTTACTCTTCACTTACACAGTTATATAAGTAAAGATATAGTATGTCAACTGAGCAAAGTTCGTTAATAATTAGTATATATATATAATGGTAACTAGGGTGATATTCTTGGTATAACACACTACGCTAGGTGGATGGCAAAAGGAATTTATTCTCTTAAAATATATGTTTAAAGATAAGAAGCGCATTGCCTCTATTTAGAAGAGGAGGTGAATATATAGGTCGAAAGGAAGTAGGAAAATAGAAGGAAAAGACATAAACATGTAATATAGTATATTTATTTAATCTAAAGGCGAGTGGAGCTCTACCACCCTACAAGATAGTATCACTGTAACACATAATAGTTGCAGATTATATGTATCAATACAGTGAAAGTGTCAGAAGTGAAGATTAATTAATTAGAATGCATATTCTCAGGTATATATAGATATAATGAGGAGCTGTGATGATGTCTGTATGTACTTACGCCTACTGGATCTGAATATGATCGGCGCTCTAAAAATAGTCATGATAAACTTTCAAAGTAACTAGAAAAAAGCTCTAACTAAAGATAGAAAGTGAACTATTGTATGTATTCTGTCTATTTTTTAATTCGCGCCTTGGGGATATTTAATAACAATGAGAGTCATTCTAATCTCTTTCATGAGTACATTTTTATAATCTCACAGAGTAGCCGGGGAGGAGATAGTAATAAAATACTTAAACTCTGCCCAGAGGTATTCCGATTCTTCGTTTGATATGTATAAACGCCACCCAACAACAGCACCACCTTCTTCCAATCACGTGAGAGATATAGTATACATCAGGATGCTACAATCATATTATTCTTGATCCCTTTTTTGACTCATTCTACATATTGCGTGATTAAATGAATTATGGTGGTCACTTAGGGATTCTTTTTTCATCACAATTGAGTAATTCGATCATTCCTCGTGTAATTATGATGTTTTAATAAAGGTCGTGAGGTACACACTCTATATGTTCATACATCCATATTTATAAGGTAGCCCTGGTCCATATCTCATAAAATGCACTCATTTAACTAACAGAAGTTATCCTCCTCTGCAGTTTAATACGTTTTCCACAGGCGTAAGGAACTTACCTCTCGAGAGTGCATAGAGTAGATCTGAATCATCGGGGCACATAGCGTTGTACTTTATTAGGCTATAATAGTATGTCTAGAAACGTAAATTTTTTAAGATCTATAATATAATCTCACTGGAGTTTCGGTTGTATACATAAGACCTTCCAGTGCACTCAGTTTTGTGATCATGCGACAATTGTTTTAATGCTCTAGGAATAAATTCATTATCTACCTGTATACTTGAGTCTACTTATATCCATACATTGAACTGTTAATCTAATGGAATTCATTCTTTTTTGCAAGCGTCACCTTGTTCAAGATGATAATCCTTATATAGCTATACTTATAGATTCGTGTATGTCATATAGAGTTAGTCAGTGACTCGAGTGAGCGATGCCTGAAATCTATTCGGATACTCATCTATCACACTTCTGCGTATGTGGTGTCTCTATATGTGTCTCTAAATATACGAGGCCGGCACAAATAGATAAGAGCAGAAATTGACTGTGGACGACAAATGAGCCACATATACACGATAGACTGTTGTTATCGGAGCTGTTATTTGAGTCGTGAGGACACTGTAACGGGTGAACATCTTTCAAAGGAAAAGGACAGGTAGATTCTCGTGTATGGGCCATAGTATGTTTTGATACAGTATACTGTAGATTTATTCATTGAGTATTATCACTTAGGTTATCTAATATAATTATTCATTATAATAATTATTCAGTGTGCATTTCATTTTAAATTATATTATTATTAAATATTATTAAACTCACTTTATTCATTGTCAATAAATTATCTAGTGTGAGTCATGTATTATTCATCACTGTACTGTTTTTGTTTATAACTCATAATATTTATGTTATTATTATTAAGTCACATATTCTCTATGATTTATTAATTGATATATATATATATGTGATTATTAAAATTATTATTTATTTATATATTATTATTATATAATTACTATATTTCATTGATTAACTCTTATTATTATTTTATTATTATTTATATTTTACGGGTTATTATTATATATTACGTAATTAATATAAATTATGATTATCTTATTATGTATCTCATTATTTTATTACTCTATCATGAATATAATTATTTATCTATTCATATATTATCTATCTATTATTATTATTTGATTATTACTACTATCATTATTATTATTTATTAATTAATATATATCCGAGGTTATTGATGTATCATTATTATTTCATGTAATTATGTTATATATTTATTATCATTTATCTATTACTTATTATTAATTATTATTATTAATTATTGTGAGTTATTGATTATTGAGTTGATTAATTATTACTTAACTTTAATTGAAACGAGTATTATTTAATTTAGAGCTATATTAGTTGATATCACTATGTAATGCTATACACTACGTGACCTGTTATTAAATAATCTAGCTCACATCTAGTCCGACTTTCCCGCTTACATTTTTTCGTGTATATGGCACTATAGTATGAGTATTTAAGTACGTGCACTAATATAAGAGAAAAGGATCAGATAACCGTGAAGTGAGGTCATGCACGATCCAATCGCTACTATATCATTCAAGTAATCTGTACCAATTTTATAGGCTTCTGCTAGATTTTTATGTTTATGAGAGAGTTTTTTAATGATGCTTCTGTGACGGCGGCAGCTTCACTTTCTGAGGTCTGTTTAAAGGAACATTTCCTTTTATAAGATTTAAACAGACTTCGCATACACACTGGATGAATTTTTCATCTTTACAAATTAGTTTACTTTTTTCAGCTGTTTTCAGGTTTTTAAATTTTTTTTAAGGTAAATACTTAACAATAGAGTACTCATTATTCAGGTATGAATACAGTTTCAATTTCGAAAGGCAAAATGTTAGTGCGGAGCAAAACTCTATACGTGTTTTTAGGATGAAGTTCACACATTAAATAACCATGAGGAACAGATGTAACTTCTTTATATACATTTAAGAAGGCTTTACGTTGTGATGAAAACATTTGAGAGGCTAATACATTGACCTGATTCATGTCTCTTCTTTGTCCGAAGAGCAGTAAATATTGGGTGTTTAAAGATATATCTCTCATATACTTATTCTGATAAAAAATGTTCTGGGTGATAAAAAATACAGAGATATTTAAATGATGGGAAAATACAGTAAACGTTTCATCTATTTCTTCATTCAACTTATGCATTAAATCATCTAATACAATGATTTTATGACTATCCACATTATCCAACGATTTGATGTCGTAGATTCCTTCATGAAATTGAATTACATTTTCTTTATATTCTGTAAATTTTTCCTGATAAACACTGTAACACCATATTATTTTTACTGGTTCTTGTTCAAAAATTTCCATCTCTCTTAATATATTTAATAGCAGAAAGGTTTTCCCGCATCCTGTGGGTCCTGATACAAGACAAGTAGCAGGACTACGGAACATAAATTTACACACGTCCATACTCTTCAAATGTTCGACGTTTAATGTAAATTCCCTATTGGCGTATAAATATATATATATATATATATATATATATATATATATATATATATATTAAAAGATCTATATAAATATTAAAAACTATCGGGTTATTTATATTAAAAATATATATATATATATATATATATATATATATATTATATATATATATATATATATTTATACAATTTGAATTTATATATATATATATATATATATTACAGTGCCGGCAAAAAAATCTTTACAAGGCCAATAAAACAAAAAATCTTACCTTTAATATGTTTTATTGTGGATAGTTTGTGGATTCAGCAAGGTTGGTGAAGTAGCTGGGGTCTATGGCTACCCACAGTTTCTTGAGAGCCTCCTTCAGATCGTTGATGCTGCTTGGTCGTGTCTTTTGAACCTTGTTTTTCATTACATTACAGGCATTTTCAATGGGTTTGAGGTCTGGAGAATTAACAGGCCACTCGAAAATATTAATGTTATGGTCTTTGAAAAACTTTGTCACGATCTTGGCCTTATGGGCAGGGGCACCATCATGCATAAAATAAACACAGCCATGAATGTCCCAACAAGTAAGAAGATGTTCTTCCAAAACTTTAATATACTTGCTTCCTTCCATAGTTTCACCCTTCGGAAGGAAGAACAAACCTGCGCTGCCCATGTTTCCACTGAATGAACCCCATACCATGACACTGTCAGGGTGTTTCACAGTCTTAACGGTAAATCTGGAGTCGTATCGTGACACACTACTAGGACGACGAACGATCTTTGAGCCTCCTCTGACCAGCCTAAAAGTACTTTCGTCACTGAACATCACTTTCTTCCACTGTTCCGATGTCCAGTGTACATATTTCTTACAGAAATTCACCCTTTTCTTCTTCATTGCTGGTGTGAGCATTGGTTTCTTTGCAGCACGGAGACTTGGAAGACCCAGGTCCTTTTGCAGGTGATGCCGGATTGTCCTTGTTGCGAGGTTCTTGAGGAGCTCAGGGTGTTTATTTTTTAGTTCGACGGCAGTTATAGCAGGATGTGACATAACTTCACGCTTGAGAATCTTATCTGTCCTTGGTGTAGTCTTCTTAGGTGCACCAGAGCCTGACTTCCTCAATGGTACCGTCCCAGGTGGTAATTTCGCCGCCGACCGCTTTAGCTGATAAATTGCCTCTCTCGACACTCCCAAATCTTTGGCCACAGCAATCACAGATTCCCCCTTCTCTAGCAAAGTCAAAGCACGAGACTTCTCCATTTTCAGCTTCGCCCACTTTTTTATGGCAGGAATGGCAAGTAAAATATTTACACGGATTTTCTGTGTAAAGTTTTTTTTTGCCACAAAAATGTAAAGTTTTTTTTTTTTTGCAAATTTTTTCAAAGTTTAATGAAGTTATTTTTCCACCAGAATGTGTGTTTTGGATAGGACTTGAAACAGTAAAGCCCCACAGTAAGACAATAAAGCCGTAAAGACAAAGCGCATAGCCGGGGTGAGGGGAGGGTCCCTCTGGGGCTATTTGCGCTACTGCCTTATTGAGTTATAGCTTTAGGGTCCAAAAAACATGTTTTTTATTGCAAAAATTTAACAGTGAACAAGGGTTTTGTTAATAAAAAAAAATTAAGAAAGTTTAAGTATAAAAAAAATGGCTGCCTCATAGTGCAGAAAACGGATTACTTGAAAAAAAAATACAAAGTGGTGTAAACCTTTATTAAAAAAAGTGTACTATTAAACGTACACAACTACGAAATATTTTTTAGCGTTCGCGCAGTAATATTGCGCCTGCGGGAGCCCCGCATCGTTCCGGTCGGGGGCGCCGCTGAGGGCGGGGCACCAGCAATTCGACTTGGCCATCTGCGAAATCGTTTAAGAGTTGAAACCGTGATTTAGCATATGCATCTTCCTCACAGCTTTTTCTCTTATTTTCAAGAAACCCTGGGGAGGGTTCTCAGACTCATTTGAGAGTTTTTGGAACCTCAAAAATGAGATCTATGTTATT
>JABUQX010024294.1:32500-54906 GCA_015478945.1 Trachelipus rathkii
GAAATACCAGTAAATATCATCAATCTGAAACATCAGACCAAACTCATAAAGACAGCGAGACATACACCTAAGTTCTATACCTCGAGTGATAACGATAGGTTTTGTGCCACTGTTATTAACGAGATGAGTATATTGCTCCCTTCTCTTCTAAATGACACCTGCCACTCACGATGGCCACGTCTAGTATTATCTGAGAATAAAACAAAATCAGATAAATTAATGCTGCTATACTCTGAATATGCCCCGCTATCATAACTACTTTTATTCTGCGAGAAGCACTGTTAGAGGGTTTCGAGCTATAAACATATATAGATAAGTAAGCCAGTCCAAGAAATTGTGCTATTTTTATAGACTTAAATGCATTATATTATATTGTGTCACTAATTATCACTCATTTACGAAACTTTATAAACAATTTGCGTATAAAACTCTGTAGTTGCAGTTTGAGAGAGCCAGAATGGAGGTCTCTCTCCCTATGAATCTCGACAAGAGAGCAGCTACCACAATCACGCCATATGCGAGAGGATGCCTAGTATGATGGTGTCTGAGATAGAGTACAGCTACTCCGCGCGTGTCACAGCATGAGGAGAGGTGAAAAGACGAAGAGAAAGACACATCTCGGACAGTAACTCCTACACATTCTCATGACAAACTAATGCAATCTTCCATCCAACCAGACGATCCATTCAACATTGATAAGGTCCAGGGAGCAACACATTAGCAAGGAAATTGTGTAGAATAATTAAAGATAAACTCTTAAAACGTCGATAAGTGACCTATTCTCTTTTCTTGAGTTGAGAGGATTATAATGCCTTAAGCTTGATTTACTAATTTTGTGTATAACACGAAAATAATTACACCATAAATAAAAGATTTTAGACGAGTAGTCCTGATGAAGTTATGGTTGGATGTCAATATACCAGGTCACTGCCAGAACAGTTTGTCATTATTAGTTGTTATATAGCATAAGAAGGTTACATTCAGCAAGGTATACAGAACAGTGATCGCGCTAAGAGCCGCACCGCACTGCGACAAAATTCAAGCAACCTCACTAATACACGAGTATCTATTACCACGAAAATACAACAGAATATCGGAAAGATTAAGACGAGAGCCAGTTCTCAAGCGCCGGTAGCCGTTGACCGTCCTACCCACTAAACAAATGGAATGCACATATGCGGAGTAGTACTTCGTCGTTAACCGTAAGAGGTGCAGGTGCAATATTCCAGTGCTCAAAGAGACGTTGGAGGCTACAAATATTTTTCTCTTTAGACACTTTTCTCCCGGATACCTTTTCTGATGTTAAATATGTATCCTCGACAACATTGTTGTCATGCGAGGGACGAATGCAACCCCTACACACAACTATTGTCATTTAGAAGGTTGTACACTTTTATACAGTTGATCTGGTGACGTCCGCGAGAGTTCTATCTATTATTTTATTCAATACCAATTAAGATGGATGTATTTTTAAGAACGATACTTTAAATAGATCTCGGAGAACAAATCAGTATACGATCACCAGATCATAATGAAACGCCACAGGACATTCACTCGTCACACAGCATAAAGTCTTAGGTTTTTTTTTTTTTTCTATGTAGACTATAAGTTATTCGTAGAAGAGAGAAGAACCAAGTATATACCTATCCGGCATGCTCAAAATTAACGGAGAATTAACCCAGAGTGAAAAATACACTTCTAAATCGTTTCGATGCCAATTCTTTACTCCTCTCCTTAATGTTAGAGCGACTTCTACTATCGAGAGAAATTTGGAGCTCAACTTTTACACCGAGTTGTCAATTCTGTTTTTTAGTTGTTTTTTTTTTTTTACCCTTATGCCTTTACTTGTGAAAATTGATAAAAATATCAATAAATCCCTTCAATTTCAATGACAACTGTATTAAATTTTAATCAGGTTATTTAAGTTATCCTAATTCGCATTAAATTTTTTTACTCATTTTTGCTCACCATTAGACGTCTGTCAAGAGACTTTTCCTTAGATTGCTTCTTTAATTGGATGTCGGCTTCTATACTTCGCATTTATCTTCTTGGATGCATATATCAAAGTCTAATTGTTGTTCAGGTCTTAAACCAGTTTTATTTTCTTAGATGATAAATGTTTTAAAAATCATAATAGCTCAATTTATTTTATTTTAAATAATGCATAAACGAAAAGAGGTTCTTCTCAACACTTAACAACTCTACTAGATGAGAGATGAAACTAGAACAAGACTTCCTTCATTATTGATCTTATTAATTTTTATTAACTTCTATATATTATACAAATCTCACAACCTTCTTACTTCGATAAGGCTGTGTAACAACTTCATGCAAGCGTAGTGGTAGCGATAGTCTTCCATGGGCTTCTTCGAGAACTATCACTCGTTTTGCAAGGTTTTGCATCTGCAAGGAGTCGTATCCTTAAGAATGAGAATCGCTCACTGAATTCCTACCACTCTATTCTTGAATCTACCTCTTAGTCAAAACTCCCCCGTGAGTTTTCCACTCTTCACCGTATCCATTGTTATCCACGTATTTGCATCCTCTTATAAGTGAATCAAAAACCCGAGTCTACTATACGATAGGCTATATATCATCTACTAGTCAATACTCTTGTATAGAAATAGAACGAGTGCACCAACAATTTTCCAACCCATTTTCAATTTCTATATCTAGAAATTGCATGCTATAAACGGATGCTCCAAGCTGCAATTATAACAACTAGTCACTACCAATGCCTTTAATAAATTGTTTTCGTATATACTTGTTAGTTTGCTGAATCTTTGAAATAAGGTACATGGACTAGTATTGTTCTTGTTCCATATTAATATAATTGGGGCTATAAATTGTAAGTTTGTTGACCATATACACCTCAGTTTTTTTTTTAATACTTTTTCCTGACATGAAACCCTTTAAAATAATTTCTCTTTTACATTCCATCAATAATAATAATAATAAACATAATAATAAATGAATATAATATAATAATCAATAATAATAATTAATATATAATAATACATCAGAATACTAATAATATTTATTGTATAAGCATTTTAATATAATATAATCTCGCGTCCCTGCTATCTCCCATAGACCCGGGTTTTGGTGCGCAAACATGCATATTATATGAGGCATGCATGAGCATTATCAAATAACTCTCTTCAAGCTAATTGCTAAGAATGCCGGAGAGGAATGACCTTTCACGTTCCGCTCGTAGACACGCAGAACGTAACGTTGTGGACAATTCTTTCTACCCCACACAATAAACATACACTAATAATAATAATTCATATAATATTTATCTTGTGGCGTATTAAATCAGAAATAACAGATATTATAATTCTTTACTAGTAGTTAATTTTCTCTAATTAAGACATTATTATTTTTTACTTTCAGAGACGTCTTCTAGTTTCTTATTGGATAAAATTTTTTACTCTGGAACAAATTCTTACCCAGACTCAAACATACCTGGTTCTGAATTTGATAATGTTTGATACTATAAAAATTTTCTTTTTAACCTACTAATTACAATTACAAGAAAATTTATTAACTTTTTTTTCATTTATTTTTACTGTACCCTTAATTAGCTAATGTATCTATTATGCACAAGTAACTAGTGAATAAAGTATCTAAATGATTATTAACCAATTAGAGCTTAATCTCTGCTGCGCTATGGCGGTTCACAACTATCATGTCATTAATTGAGTTTTTTTATTGTCACCGTGATGATGGTCGTTGGTCAAAGACTTATAGATAGGGAATGTCGCTTCCATTATATGCAACTTAATTGTTTTAATCATTTTCTCTGTTAAGGAGGCACATTGGATATAATTCTTCTGTATGTGAATATCATGCCTCTCCACCTGCTACGAGTAATATCGTCACCGGGTGTTTTAGCATAAATCTGTAACAAAGTGAAAGTGAGAAGTCTTCGTGACCTTAGATATCTCGTTTTATGACTAGAAAGTGATAATAGTATGTTTTATTGATGTTTGTTTCTTCGATCTTATTCTCAGTAAGAATAACTACAGTATAACCTTTTTAATTTTCCCTTTAAAGAATAAAGGTGAAAACGTTGCACGTTAAATTTCGCATAAAATATAATAAATGGGTAGAGTGGGATTATATCTTAGAATCACTTCAGTGAATCGTTACAAAATTTTAAATTAACATCAGATCTGAATCATGGCTAAAGGTTATCCCTCCACCCTTTTTAACAACATTGTCATGAAGGTTTCCACTATCTAAAACATTTTTAGTTTATTAGGTATCAGAATGCTTAAGCTGTTTGAGGAACGCCTGGTGTAAAGAATTTTCTGAAAAATTATACAATGATTTATTAACGATTTAAACATTCTGTAAATTTCTCACATGATCCTTAGACTTTAAAAATCATCTTTCTACTTTCGCTTAATAAGCATGTTCAAAATCTAATATACTTTTGGGTAAGAACACTAGTGAAAGTACAAGTATCTGTACCTTCGAAGATTGAACAAGATATACAACGTCTAAGTTATTACCTCACACGTATACAGAAAATAAAACTCGTAGTTCGAAATATAAACCGTTTCGCACTTTAATTCCCGATTCTTGCCAGGTTTAGCATATTTTTTACCCTAAACCCGTCCCGGTCGCCATTCAATCTAATGGTACCGCTTCCATTACTGATTAGCTATTCCTGTCCATCGACAGGGCTTTTCCGGTCTTGAATTGGCAGGAGTGCCACTGGGCAAAATAATCAATCGAGAAGCGAACAACATATAAATACTTAAGCCAACGTGGTTGATCGGCCTCCTAACTCGCCCGACGAAATCTCATTTAAGCTACTAGCATATCGCACGTATCACAGTAGGACTTCCCCATCTTCACCATATCACCCACTACATGCCACTACATATCACGGGATTCAACCCCCGCCCGCAAACTTTGCCGTCGTCACACCCCACAATCTGTACATCACATCATTGATTGTCTTCAACTGGACTCTATCCGCCATCGCCATTTCGTACACTATGGACCATAACATCTTCTAAAAGGCTATCCCATGTCTTGTCCGAATCTCGTACATCCCATTTCAATAGTAGTGTAATATTTTCGTTTCTTCAGGAGCTAAATAGCATGTTTGATATTTTTTTCCTTTTTACATATAACCGAATTTTTTTCTGACCTATTAACAGAATTTTGTTAGGAATCCACCCTTAGAGTTGAATTTCCAACCTGTTATGGCGACTAACTTGAGTACGGTTGTGAATTATGTACACGAACTCCAACAATAATAATCTCTTAAATAAGACCATAACTTTCTGGTGTTTGAGTAATAAGTAAATGTTTAATGAAAGTCCTATAATCTGATTTTTTTTTTATTTAGTTCACAATTTTTTTTTTTTTTATAATCATCAACGGTTCTTTTAAAACTTTTATATTTATTGTTGATGGAGTTTGAACATTATTAAACGGTGAATAGGATCCGAAATATTCAGAAATTTTTAATTGCAGCCTCGAGTTAAAGCCGAAACCATTTTTTTTTCCAGGGTTGTAGGTCTCTGAGCTGGAGCGCCGCTAAATTTTTTAGGTGGACCAACAAAGTCTGACCCCCCCCCCCCCCTCCAAAAAAAAAAAAAAAAAAAGTAAAATATTTTTCATTTTTAAGTGAAAATGCGAGAAGATCGCCAACGGTAGTGTAAATCATGGAGCAAAGAGTTCAGTCTAGAGGCGATCGGAGACGGAGGCAAATTAAAATGAATTAGAATCAAAACCAGTAAACTAAGAATACCAGCGCACTCGATTGTCTGATCAGACAAGCGTAATTTTTTTTTATAAGAGTTTGTTATGGATACCAATAACTTACAATATCAATAATTAGGGTACCGAGGTAGAAGCGATTCATTTTTATAACAATCGATCTCTGAAGCAACAATCTTCTCGCCTACGCACAATAAAACTATGTATAACCAATATAAATCATTCCATTACTGATTCCTTATATTTTATTCCTTCTTCAAAATCAAAGTATACTTGTGCGCTTACGTAACCCTACATGCAGCCCTATTTTATATAATTAATCAATATATTTGTAATGACAACAGTTTTTGTCGGCGCAGCACTGCCTTTATATTTACACCGAAGTTATAGGATGCAGCTGACGTAACGGAAAAACTGATATTTACGAGTTATAAACATGTTTTAGCAAAAATAAAAAAAAAAAAAAAAAAAAAACTCTCAATAAGACGGAAATGCTATTATATATATTTTCTATTATATACTTTGTGAATATTGCACAAATAACCTTTCCAATCTATTAATGTTAGGCTAATATTTATATTTATATATAAAATTTGGAAATAATCGTTCAAATGTATGTATAACTTCATTTTTTCCTATTTTGCGGAGTACTTTGCCTTGCCTAAGGAATAATTTTTCACCATCCATGATAAAAAAAAACTATGGTCACTTTATATAGAAATAAACTGCTTATTAAACAAAACATTATTATTATTACACTTATAAATTGAACAATCACATTAATATATATAAATGCTATATATATAAATATATAATATAATATATATATATATATATATATATATATAATCCATTATTATAGTATATATATATATATATATATATATATATATATATATATAATATATATATATATATATATATATATATATATTATATATATATATTATATATATATTTATATCTATACATATAATATAATACTATATATATTGTATATATATTATATATATATATATATATATATATATTTTATGTATATATGAGTATAGTTGCTATGGAGATATTTCTGTATATTATATTTCATGCTCGTGTGTTAGGGTGTGTGTGTATGAGAGAGAGAGAGAAAGGAAGGGCGTGTGTGTGTGTGTGTTAAAAAGAACCCATTAATAATTCTTAAAACAAATTTGTAATGGATTCGAAAAATGAATTAAGTAAATTATGGTGTGTTTTAACAAATAGATAATCATTATGAGTGTTACTCTGATCATTAAGATAATTGAGTTTTATCGTTATTGACATTTTAATCAATATTTTCTCACTTGAGCCCCAATAAATAATAATAATAATAGCAAGAATAATGATAATGGACCTGTTTCGATTGATGAATGGGGATTTTGTTTTTCATTAGTTCTTTATGAAATGACTCAAATAATAAATTCCTATGGTAAAACATGGTTTGAAAATTCTAAATATAAAAAGGAAATCAATAATCAAACGTTAGATTACATTGAATTCAACATTATCGAATCCATGGAAGTGGATTTCTGATCGTTCGCAGTAGCAATGAAAATCAAAAATAAATACAAAAAAGCATTAAAGAATAACAAAACTAATTCGAGTATTAAGTTATTAACCTTTTATTATAGTATTAAATAAAGTAGGGTATTGTGCCCAAGATATCATAATACTGTAATCTGTCACAACCCTAATATATTACATTTTTTTTTTTTAGTTCAGGTAGCGGACCGCACCACGGCCACAGGAAGAAGAGACCACTGGGATTGACATAGCAAAAACTCATGGGTGGTATGGCTCGAAACATATTTTAACAAGTCAAAGAGAAAATTGGAATAGAGAATTGCTTTTCAGTGTGGGTGCGGGGGGGGAATTTAGAACTTATATATTTACTAATATTCATAAACAATCATATGTTTAACATTAAATAGTTTGAAAAGATAATCGAAATAAAGATTAATGTATAAAGTGGGAGGATTCAAGATAAGAAATGGGCTAAGCCTTTCAAATGCTAGGACCCATAAAAGGTGGAAAATTTGAGACGGCGAATGGTGGTCCAGTTGGGGACATAAGGAATATATGGTAACAGATTGGGAGATCTGGAGCGACGGCATAATTCTACAGATGGAAGGAGGGTCCGGGACATATATACTGGCTGTGAGTGATAATTGGTGTGGAAAATACGGAGCAATGGCCAAGCGTACACCCTCGTGTAACGATTTCGTATTCAGGATGAGAGGAAGACCCGCCAATAGTTCGGCGCTTACATATTTCTAAGCTTCATCGACAAACCCCCAAAACGCCCAGCAAACCTGAGGCATAAGACCACCAAGGAAAACGCTAAATTGAGAGAGACACACGATAATACACTGATGGCAGGCGACCAATATCAGCCGGAAAACATGGCATCCAAGTACCTAAACAAGCATCCAAAAAGATAGAGGCGGACTTTATCTGGCCCTCTGCTCAGGATTTTGCTTGCAGTGTAACCTTACCGGGAGCTGAGACGTTAGTCCGAACATAGCACGACTTGTGTTCTTTACGAAAGGTGGAGCCATCACATAAGGAACTGTCTGTGCAGCAGTCGGCTACATTGGTTTTTTAGACGATAGTGGTCTACTAAGCCCTGAGGGTTTTCCGGAGAAGAGCTAACCAAGACTACCAGCAACCTCATCTCCAGCTTTATCATAAAAAACATTCTTAAACACTACAACTCCCCCACGAGAACATACATCTCGATAATTCCATAACAAATACCGAACCACCTACCAGAACAACATCTTAAGAAATCGACAACACGATAACAAGTAAATCTGAATGATAAACCCCAGAAATAGCACCACTTCAATTACTTCCTTCAATAACAAAATTACATATTTAGCCAAATTGAGATGCGATATACACAGACTTGTAACACTACAAATAGATTCATATCGAACCAAACTACGATCAATATCTGTAGAAATGCACCGATCCGGACAACTAAGTATCGACCTCTTCCTGGACTTGTCCTCTATAATCATCCAAACTTGGAATCACTGCCTAAGCAATCGTCGAGAGGCCGGAGGCGGCGGCGAGCGGCGGCGGGAGAGCTTTCGTGCAGGTGGGCAACTCTGAAAGGGTGGTTAGTGGGGGACGAGAAGGTGTAATATTATATATATATATATATTAATAGTATATATATTATATATATAAGATAATATATAGTAATATCATATATATATATATATATAATAATAGTAGATATATATATATATATATATATATAAATATATATAAATAATTATATATATAATATGATTCATATATATATATTATATTATAATATAATATATAATATATATAATATATTATAATATATATTATATATTTATACTAGTATTTTCCTCCCATTTATTTTAGGGGCGACATAATACGCTCCAGAAAGCCGGCCACGGCCTATTGGTGTTCCCAGGTGAGAATAGAAGTTACAGCGAAGGTGGTACGGGGGGCGTAGAGGGCGGGGCACTCCAGAAGGAAGTGCTCCATGTGACTGGGTAATATGCGACACTCTGGTGCAAATGGGGGAAACTAACGTTGTCAAGTATTGAATTGAATTATATGATTGCAAAAGATTTGAGGTGGTACCTGATCTGCTCAGCGATGGTTAATTTGTCTCTTCTCTGACAGTGACTCTGTAGGAGAGATGTTTGGGGATGGGAGGTGTTGTAGTAATTGTGTATTTGGGGCGGTTTGTAAGATTGTTGTGAGTAATTGTGTATGGAGTGAGTAAGCAAGGAACCTAGTTGGGGGTCGGGGGGGTGTGTTGTTCGTAAGATGTCATTATAAAGTTTGGTTGGTGAGGAGGGGGGAGATTTTAATCTACGGGCGATGGCGGGTTTGGAGAGTTTTGGTGGCATGAATGGGTTTCGATTGAGTGTTTTTCTGGAAAAATTGTGTCCTAACCATCTTCAAGTGGGTAGCGTAATGGGAAGGGATTAATGTGTCTGTCCTGTAATGCTGGATGGGGTGTTAAGTACGAGTCAGTGATTATGCGAGAGATAAGTGTTTGTGAGTAACTTGTAATGTGTCTAAGTTGGAATTGTGAAATTAGTGCTGGGGAACCATTCGGGGAGGCATAGTTATATGGTTTCTAAGGAGGTTGTTTGTTAGATGTGTGGTAATAGTGGTTTTCTGTCTCTGAAGTTATGATTGAGAGAGGTTCGGAGGGTGTTTAATGTCCGTTGGGTTGAGGAAGTAATTTGTCGATGTGGGGGGAGAAAGGCATATGTGTGTCGTAAGTGAGTCTAAATTCTTTTTGGTTTAACGTTTAGGAGGGAGGTGGGTTGTTGTCACGTATGACTATTGGTGGAATTGGAATTTTGAGTGGCGGTGATGACATGTGAGGGAGGATTTAGGGGGGATGCTGTCTATTGGTGAGTAGCCCAAGTTTCTAATAATGTAAGTATTCTTTGGGTGTTGGGTGCCTTATTTAAGTGGATTTGGGAAATGAGACTGATGATTATATGTATGCAGTAAGTAATTAGTTGTGAGGATTGTTGAGGGGGCTGGCACAATGATCCTGTAAAGAGATTGAACAGAGGCATAGGGAGAGAAGTGGCGCCCCTGTGGTACGCCGTTTGGTAAGTTTAATGGAGTGTGGAGAGGGTGTTTTATGGAGGATTTGGGTATCTATTGGTAAAGGGAAATTTGAGAGCCACGTTTATTCATTATTTTTCTAGTGGGGATGAAGGATTTATTGTATAAGGATTATGGTGGGGAACAGTGCAAAGGCTGTTATGGTCGGAGGGCGTGAGATATGGAATGGCTGGTGTGAGGGATTGGTTGAAGCGATTAAGTATATAATTATATAATATATAATATATAAATATATATATATTATTATATATATATATATATTATATTATTATATTATATAAGATATATATATCATATATTTATATATATATTATAGAGGAATATAATATATATTATAATAAATAAAATACTATATAATTATATATATAATATAACTATATTAATATAATACATATAGTATAATATATATATATTATATATATATATTAATATATATATATATATATAATATATATATGAATATTCATATTTCTTTATTTACCTTTTTCCCCAAGATTGGGAGTAATGCGTATACATTGCACTCGGACAGAATAAGCAGTAGGAGAAATAATGACAAATGTCGAAACGAAAGCCCAGCCTTCCGCCCCTCTGTAACTCATTATATATATATATATATATATATAATCATATATCATATATATATAATAATAATATATATTATATATATAAATATATATATAATATGAATATATAAGTATATAATATATATAATATATATATATATATAATAATAATATATAATATATATATATATAAATAACTTCAAATTTTGATTCGCTGGTTATTTTCGAGCTGTTATAGTACACGTCAACTCTGAGCTTATTGATATTTGCTGAAAAAGAAAAATAATTAAAATATTAGTTTGTAATGTATAAAATATTTCTTTGAGTTAAACTCTTTACCTATCCACTGACGGAGTAAGCATTGGAATTTTTTTTTTATTAAAATGTAAATGACCAACAACGAAGTAAAGGTGCAGATGGTACCAGTATTGCAAGATTAGGTGGAAAAAAGCTACTGGAAACAAGAATCATCATAAGAAACAAGTTATGAGAAGTTATGCAATCAGCTCTCACCTTTTCAAGCGAACCAGTATTTAAAAAAAAAAAACGGTAGTTAACTCTTTTGTTTATATGATAAAATATGAAAATGAACCGGTAATTGACTTTTATAACTAAGCTGAGAACCGGTTGTTAAAATTTTGGCAGCTCACCAATATTTATGGGTGAAGCTATTAAACTTCAACAGCAAATTGTTTTTACTTTTTTGTTTTTCAAAAGAGTGGGAGAGAGAGATAGAAATAATTGCTCTTCCGAACATTTAAAACACGAAAAATTCTGAAATTTAAATAAAACAAAAATTATTTCTAAGCTTCTCTACCTAAATATCTAAACATATTTATAGCATATCATCAAAAATGAATAATAAATTAATCAACAATGTTTTACCAAACGATGTCCCGTCCTACAATCCTATCCCTGGCAGGTCAAGGAAAACTTTTAAGGAAACAAACAACTTACTACAAAGAAAAAGTGACCAAGAACCCTAGTTTGACAACCTCACAGCTAAAAAAAATATCACCCCAAATTGCTGGAAAACATCGCAGTTCGCAAAACGAGATGCTGTAAGCAGGCGAATTACGGTACTTTTACCTCGGCTAGAAAGAGCACAAATTTCATTTATGGAGACATTCTCCTGACTTTAGACACGGATACGGGCATTTTCTTCCATCGAGAGGGAAGAGCCAATCATATAAACACTATGGTAAAAAAAACGGGCCTCGACAAAGCAACACAATCTTAGGCAATAGAAGCCGGAACAACTTCGGGAAGTTGTTGTAGTGTGCTTCGGCTTCCATTGCCCAAGATTTTGCTTTGTTGAGGCCCGGTTTTTTTTTACCATGTGTTAATATGGCTGTGTTCTCCACTGGACATAATTAAGGGACCTTAATTACGTGCCAAAAATTTAGGTGCTAGGCCAACTCTAATATGGATAGATCTGAAGAAGATCAAAAGTAATATAGAAGGGGAACACCAAGAAGAAGAGGATGTCACATATCCGAAAGAGTTCTGAAGAGATACTTCTGAAGATTTTAGGGCAGAACTTTCGGATTTGAATGAACTCTTATAAGAACAATGATCAGATTTTAGGATCCAAAGAACTTTTGCAAAATCAAAAGTTTCCAATTTCTATAATTAAAATTCATAATTTTTGCAAAATAAACAAAATTACAAGAAATTAATTGAATATTATTAGAGGAAGATCAAAATTTATGGTTTGTGTTCATTATGGAAATTAATTATTTCATTTTGTCTTTTAATAAACAAAAATAATGCAAAATATAAATGAAAATAATACCAATGGAGAGTAGAAGTTATTTTTTTTTTCAGTAGAAGTTTTTTTTAGTAAAAGTTATAGATTTTTTTCAGTAAAGTTTTTTTTTTTTTTTTTTTTAAAGTTGTAGTTTTTTCAATAGACGTAGGTTTTTTTTCAGTAGAAATATTTAATTCAGTAAAAGTTGTAGTTTTTTTTACAGTAAAAGTTGTAGTTTTTCTTTCATTTGAAGCTCTTTTTTTTCAGCACAAGTTGTAGATTTTTTTTGTTTTGTTTTATCAGTAGAAACTTTTTCTTCATTTGTTTTTATTTTCAAGATTATTTTATTTTTTTTATTTTTTTTGAATGAAATTTCTTATATGGGAAAACAGGACTACGTAAATTGCTAATAAAAAGAATTTCCCGTTAGGTCTGTTGATAGATCGACTTCCCATACATTAGCAACATTTGTTGTAAGAAACACGTCCAGAGTTTCAGAAATACCAAAAATAATATTTAATTTCTTTTAAGCATTAAAAAAAAAAAACTTAAACTAAAAAAAAATTAAAACTGAAATTAAAATTAACTAAACGAACGCGAAAAACAAAGTTATGCAGTTCCTAATGAACAATATATTTTAATTTTTATTCGTTCTATAACATATTTGGTATATTCTTATTACTTATATTTTGATATTAACATGACTGTATATTTCTTTTTACATAGATTTTATGTATAGTTTGTATGTTAACCAACCTGTTAGAGGGAAAAAAGTTCTATTATTATTATTATTATTATATTATTCCTATTATTAAGTTACATTATTATTCTTATATTAAAATATTATTACCTTGCTTATTAATATATTATTATTATTTTATTATTATTATATTTCATCCAAAAATCGGCTAATTTTGGGTAAAAACAAATTTTTACATTTTGATTATTATTTATTTTATTTATAATTATTTATTATTATTATTATTATTATTATATACAATAGCACTGTAACATAAACACAAAAGTATTTCGAGTAACCATTCCATATTATATTGATTATTATTACTATATTATATTAATTATTATTGATATTATTATTATATTTTATTTATTATTATTATATTGTTTAATAGCGTCCAGCTTTCTTTAATTAAGCTTTATGGTAATTTATTATGCGACTTTTCTTCTAATTTTCTTAAGAACTACTCTAATAAATAATATCTTAAAAAGAAAAGCAGTATTTCTAGATTTATTAGTTTCTGACCGGTTTCGCTCGTAAACCTCGGACATCTTTTATTATTATATTCTAAAATTGAATTAATTATTTTATACAAGATTAAGTATCAATGTTAGTGTAAAGTCCACTGAATATTATATAAGTTTATTTAGTCACACATTTGTCACGCATTATTAAACCTTATTTAAAAACGTGTGCTGAATTTTACTAACCTTAAGAATAATAACTTGTTAGTCTTTTAGTCATATAGTAGATATTTTTTTTAAAATGATTTGTCGAGAAGCTTCCTATAGTGTTTCTTGTTCTGACTCAGTAAACAAGGTGTCATATATTTTACTGGATTTAAAGCGGTGCTGGTATCCTCTCTGTTAATCTATTAGTCGTGAACCAATATCGTCGACGTACAGTCGACCGGGATATGCGAATTGGTACACGACATGGTGATTAACTGAAAGGGTATCCTTAGTAAAGAAGCAGGAAGAAAGTAAATTAAATGAAAATTTGAAGAAAATATTCTTGAATAAGAATGTTAAAAGTAAATAATTATTGTAATATGCTGTATTTAGATATAGCAAATAAAATTTTGATTTTATTTGTGTCATATTATTCTTATTATTATGTAGTAGTTGTATATTACAAGCAATTATCAGACAGCTTCAGTAATCACCAGAATTGCTGATGAACTTTGTTTGATAAACTGGCTTAATAAGATATGCATGTGAATTGATTGTATCATTTACATGTCCTTTCCTGCATTAACAATAAATGACTTTAATTAAATTAATTAGATAATAATAATAATAACAATAATAATAATAATAATAATAATAAAATAATAATAATAATAATAATAATAATAATAATAATAATATAATAATTACCATTTCACATTAGCATGACCCTCTATTTTAGTCTGCAACTTTTTAAACGAATCACCAATTGATGTGCCATTTTACGGACCAACGAAGGAAAACATTCGTGCATATGGTAAACTAAATCCGAATAACAAAACATTCAGCAAAAAATGACCCTATCCATACATGCGGTTTTTAACTATTCGTCTTAAAAAAAGTTCATTGAAAAGTTCGCTGAACACCGAATCTGTGCAGTCGCCTTTATGTTAATCATTTTCATTACTTATATTTCCAGTCGGTTATTGAGTTCATGTTCATCATCTTAAAAACTCCTTCCCAAAGAAGCTCTTTTCCACCCACATTAAATTCGTTTTCTTCCTTTTTCATTTCAAGTACAAAATCCTCTTCTCAGGTACGTACTTTCTATATTACTAATTACTTATGCTAACTTTCCTATTTATTATTATTATTATTATTATTATTATTATTATTATTATTATTATTATTATTATTATTATTATTATTATTATTATTATTATAATTTTTTATTATTATAATTATTATTAATTTGGATTTTGAATGAGTTAAAAGTTCCTACAACCACCTCCCCATCTCAAAGCTACAACCTTCCAATTCATAGGGGTTAATATTTTACAATACCCAAGATCCTTCAACTTTTTGTCACTAAAGTTTTAATCATTTAACAGTTTCACACATTTCTTCCATCTTTCAATTTCAAATTTCTTCTGTTCACAGCTTCATATGATTTTATTTCACTCGTGAATTACATTTTCACAGATCTACATAAACTCTACAATTTCCCTTTGTCTATGAAATTTCTCAGATTCACTTGTAATATTATCTTTTGTGTTCCTCTTCAACTAACTTCATCACTGTCTCAATCTTGCATCATTTTAAAGCCTCTATTGAAATTAATTATTTATGAGATTATTATTTTTGTCAAATAAAATTTCCCTAAATCTACTCAACAAGGATTAAAAAATAAAGAACGATCACAAGCAACCTAAAACTTATCAAACTTATCATTCAACATTACCAATATTTTAACAATAAAAGATTCATTATACTTCACCATATAACGTTTCCAAATTCACAATCAATTCCTCTTCTCCCTCCTTACACCATCCCATTTTTATTTCAGTGACTCTCTTTTCTCATAAATTGATTCTAAATACTCTTGTGTTGATCTTTCCATATCCTACTGATCTATTCCTCTTCCTATTTTCTCTCATCCTTGACCCTGTAGCGTCATTTGTTTGTCAATCACACGAATAAGGATAGCAGAACACCCAAAAAAAATTCGGCTCTAGCTCCAGTCAAAAAATAATTTTGGGTCTGGCTCCACCCTGCAACTCTAGCTCAGCAGCCCTGATACCAAGTTTCACAGTCTAGTCACCCTAGCTCTCCACCACCACCTATAAAACCACCATCTACAAGAAGTATAAGTACCTAAATACCAACCTGTAAAATTGAAAAGAACCTTGGTAAACTTGTGTAAAACAATGTATGAAAAGGACGTCCCATCTCATCAAATTCGGCTTCCCTTTTCCTTTGATAATCTTCTAAAGGGTGATTCATCGTGGGTCGGGCTTTGGGTTCGAAGAGCCCAGATGGCATCAAATATTTTAAGGCTTCCTGCAACGAAAAAAAAAAAGCATTATACCAAAAGAATCTGCCAAAATATGAATGTATCTTGTTAAATAATATATTTCTTAAGCCCACTTTGAGAAACAAAAAATTAAATTTAATGACCTCAAATAAACAAAAGGAAAACACTGTTATTATTTATTTAATTGAAATTAAAAGGCTATTTTTAAGTGCATTATTCTGAAGATAATTAATATATAAAATGCAAACATAAATTTTTTCAAAATTAATAATAAAGGCAAATAAAACAATAGATTTAAGGTCAGCAGAAAAGATAGGCTAATAATAATAATAATAATAATAATAATAATAATAATAATAATAAAAATAATAATAATAATAATAATATTTCCATGATTTTTCTAAGCTCCTAAAAGCCTTCCAAACATTTTCGTTAATTTTTATCAGGACAATTCTTGAGTAAAACAAAATTATTGCCTTCTGTAACAATCCCGAGCTTTCCTCCACTCACGTCGGACATATTCAAAGAAATATATGTGTAGCATTTTTTTTAACAAAGCTAAAGTTAAAATAATGCAATTATTACAAATATAATAAGCAAGATTAAAACAACTATGTAAAATATACGAAAATTAAAAATGTGAAGTTCATAATTAAAACTGTCTAATTTTTTTTTATTATTTTTTTTTTTTTTTTCCCTAGTTAAAATATTTAGGTGATCAGACATTTCGTTGTATTTGATGTTGATATCTGGTCCAAGCTTTCCTATATGAAGATCGTAAAATTACTATAGAATTTTAAATAAAAAAAAGTGCAAAAAATGTACTTATTTAAAATTAAATTGTTACTTATGAATATCGTAAAGATACATTTTGGACTAAAAAATGATAAAAACACCGTAATACAATTACATAAAAAAAAAAAAACAATTAAAATATTGCTTTAAATAAATGTGATTTTCATTGTTATTTTTAAGAAACCATTGGTTTTGTTTTTTTGTTTTTGTTTTTTAAAGCATGGTTTTATCGCCTACTTACATTGATAGCATTCTGTGTAAATGTTTGGGATCTCTCCCGATCTATTCTGCCAGGTGCCGTTACCATTTCGTATCAGTTTCTTTGTGGTCATGAAATTTCTGAAGTATAATGTATTATATATTAATATTAAGATATATATATTATCATATATATAGACATATATATATATATATATATATATATGTATACATATGTATATATGAATATCCCCATACATCACACTCCCAGATTGGGGGAGGTCGAATCACATGACAATAGCAGGAAAAAGTGTAGAGACAATAATAAAAGAAGCACCCTTGCTGTCCCTTTTAATAAGTATTAATAAGTATGATATAGATAAGATAATATATATATCAATATATATTATATATATATATAATATATATTATATTATAATAATATATATATACATATAATACTATTAATATATATACTATATCTATATAAATATAATATATATTTAATTTAATAAAAATATAAGTATATATATATATGAATCACTGGCAGGGAGACCATAAAAAAAAAGTGGATTAATCAAGTCAGTAAAGTGTCTGAAAGAAATAATCGTGAATTTAGCAGGAAGAGAGCAAAAGAATGGTGGTAGAAAGAGTAATGATGTGTTTGTGTAGGGGGCATGACGGAGGCCAGCCCGAGGGTGATGAATTTAACATGAAAGATATGAAGTGGGAAACTATCGCAGTGTTGCAAGATTAAGGGGGGGGGGGGATTTGGTGACCGACTCGCAAATAAGGGTAGGAGGGAGGGTATGGGCAGCTTTTTTTGGTGGGTTTTCGTTTTTTTACTTACTCAGTCTGTTATGCGAACTATGTCATGTTCTTTGCTACTTAACTCTTTGTTTCGGGTTGTGCACACTTCTGCAATCTGGGTCAAAAGGAAAAAAAGAAATAATTATATATATTATATAGTTATATATATAGTATTAAGATATATATATATATAATATATATATATATATATATATCACTATATATATAATATATATATCTATAGAATATATATATATATATAGTATATATATCATAATAATACATGTCAATGATCTGTGTAAATAAGCTGATCATAGCTTTGTTATTAGCTTTCCGTGATGGCGTCATTGTTCAGAGATTCTACGTCATCGGTTTTCGAGGACCAATATGTTTATTGCGAAAATGGACCCTGTTTACCTAAATCAATAATAAATAAGAATAAATAATAATATGATATAATAATAAAATAAAAGAATAATATATTCTCCTATTAAGGAATTCACCTGTTTATAGCAAAGTAATAAGATGGGTTTTTGATTAACAAAAATGCTGCATGTGTTTTTTCTTGTATTATATTTCTGAACGTACTCAATTCATAGTAGAATAAATGAAGTTAATTCACTGTCGTAAGAATAAATGTCTTAACCTTGAAATGATCAATTAATTCATTTTTTAAATCCGTGACTCCAACATAAGGTATAATTCTTGTGGTCTAAACGAAAGGTGACAAGCTGTGCTGTCGCTTGAACTTCTAAACTTATGGCCCTCATCTTCCATGGGTGCTGTGTAGCCCTTGGGAGAAAGTCTCATATGGTTAATTTAAATATAAAAAAATGAAACAGTTAAAATTGATTTGACAAATGTAAAACCATTTTACCTTTCACAAGGGCACTTTCTTAGAAGATCTCATTATAGCTGTGCAACGTCAGAAATCCTTCTTAAGAATAGTCCTGGTTCCGATTACACAACATGACACACACACCACACACACACTATAATTTATAATAATATACTATATTATAATATAGATAGTAATATATATAATAATAATCATATATATATATATTATATTATATAATATATAAATTATATATATTCCTGGTAAAATCAAATCAAAAAATAGTATATAGATGAGAGGACCGGATGTCAAAAGTTGACTGTTTTTCGGATAGCGGATGCGGATGCGGAATGCAAGATCTAAAGAGATGCGGATCGCTGTAAGCGATCATAGAACATCTTAAGTTTGTCAATTCCTTACATCTTAAGTTTGATAAAATATATAGTATAAGTATATATATATATATCTATTATATATAATATATAGTATATAGAATATATATATATATATATATTATTATAATATATATATATATATTATAATAAAAAGATATATATATACATTTTACAGTTGTAACCGCACACGGCAGAGCCTATCCTACAGGAGGGTGTTGCACCGCTCAGTAATTCATCCAACTAACTACAACTATGCAGATGAGCACAGCGCAGGCTTTAAAGGGAGGGGGATTAAATTCAGCAGGAAAGCAACAGAAGATGAAGAGGATTCCATAGAACAGATGGGGCAGGAAATAAGGAAGCACCGCAGCGAAGCTGGAGTGTAAACCAATATTGAAACTACAAAATCATCGCTCGACACAGCCCTTCTGTGTACGAGCTCGATAAGGTGTGCAGCAGATAAGCCTACCTCGAGCACCTGCCTGCGCGGTACTATAGAAAAAGAGATAAGCACCAACATCAGCGCGCCGTAAAGATAGAGGGCCAGTGAACGGACAAGTGCAGAACAGTTTATGCCTTTGCTTGCCTCGACCTATCGCAGAAGCCGGGTGAAAGCCAGAGCCCACGGCCCTTGATATAGAAGCATCGACCATACAAGCCTCATGCCGCCACGCACCGCTGGATCGAACTGGAAGAGGAAAAAAAGTCTGCGATGGCCTAAGGAGATCCCAGTTCTTGAGGTGCCCTAGCAACTTGTGAATTTGAGGTTTTTCCGGAATTTCTCTATTGTTTATGATTAACCAAGGATTTATATTTGTCAACCAGGGCAATGAAGAAGACCGTTGAAAGATAGGAAAGGTTGGAAGGTGTTTGTAGAGGGAGAATTGTAGAAGTTGGGTTTTTAAAACATTTAATTTCACAAGGTGAAAACACTCCACCGAGAATTCTATTCCAGATCAGCGCGAATAGAAATGGAAAGATAAGACGAAGGCAAGTCTAATTAAGAAGTAAAGAGGGAGAGAATTGAATGAGTGAAGAAGATAGGGTCTAGCATTCGGGCATAGCCGAGTGGATAGAGTTAGATGTTAAGGTGAGAGGATCATTATGAAAAGTAGGGAATAAAGTAGGAGGATAAGACACGTGAGACACCACTTTTGAAGAATAAGAATTGCAATATACCACCCCCATCAACAACCGCGCGACTATGAGTGAATTGAAAAAAAACTAGACGATAAGTAGCACAAGAGAAGCGAGGAAACCAAAGGAGGGGTTGGAGAGATGAGAGTGTGTCTTACACCTCAAATGCATTGTATGTCAAACGCAACGCAAGTCTCTCCGATTCTGAAGGGCGGAAAACATAAATCAGTTAGATAGAAAATATATCGCCAGTGACCTCGAGCTCCGAAAGCGTACTGGCGATCGAAAAGAATTGAATGAGCCCAGATGATCTAAGCATGGAGTTGAGAAAGGGTTCAAATTAATTGAGATTAAAAATGCAGTGAGAGCATATGGGCATAGTTGAAGGATCAGAGCGCTTACTGTTTCCGGAACTCAGGATGGACATTGGCTCGAACTGAGAGAATTATTATAGTATTGAGACACATAGAGAATATAGTTGAGATCGAGGGGCGGGTAAGCCAACGAAGCACTCATCAATAATGGGTGAGGAAGCATCTTCGGCCCCTTCCTAACGTTACGGAGATTCAGATCCCATGCACCAAGCAAATGTAATCAAGGCAGGATAGGACACTGAGAGAAGCCAGAAGGAGAGCGGAGGAGGAGATGGTGGATGGAAGAAGTTGATGAGATGGAGAAAAGAGATGTTCTTTTCATTGGAGAATTAGCACGGAACCCAAGATGAATAAGAGGAGGAAAAGACAGATTTATCAGAAGATTTGTTAGATTCGATGTTTTTGCGAAGAGGCAGAAAGAATTTATCAGTAGGTAGAATAAGAAGGTTAGCGCACTTCATTTGAGAAAGCGCTTTGCCGACGAAGAGTACCCGCAACGATGTCCAGCTGATGAAATAAGTAGCAAAGAGTGATAGAAAGAAGAGAATTTTCACCTTCGATAAGCACTGTCTCTCCCTGAATGACAGCAGAACAAGCACGATAAAACCATGGATTATGAGGAGAGAAAGATAGTCGACGCAGGAATGAATCTGCTATACCACAACGATATACGCTCATCTTAACTCGGCAGAGAGCCCGAAGCGCACAGGTTCTATGCAGTCATCAATTATACTAGGTGATGCGCGCAAAGGCCCACAATCGGCCGAACAATGCCAGAAAAAACGCATATATATTATATATAATATATATATATATAATAGTATAAATATATATATAATATACAGTATATATATACTATTAATATATATATATATTAATATATATAGGGATGTACGATAGTATCGGACGGTAGTTTTTTGTAAGTATCGGCCATTTTTGCTGGTATCGGTATCGGTTAATACGCCGATACTTAGGACGATACTTCTTTCTTTTTGGTGAAAAATTATGAGACTTTTAGATGCAATAATAAATCTAGTTTCGATAATATATATAGCTAAATTTCTTTTGTTCCTGATTTCATTTTTAACTTAGATATTAGCGCTTTCGCCACTTGGTCTTCTAGACGTAAAATTTACCTAGTTTTAAAGCAAATTATAAATACAGATTATTACTTTTTTAGTTGATCAATAGTATTTTTTTTGGTACGCAATTTCCGTGATGAGCGTGTGAGGCGTGTTTTGTACGCAATTTCGTGAGATTATTCATATTTTAAATATTTGCTGTAAAATAGGTTTATCGTTACAAAATTAGGTATTAATTGTACCAATAATTTCTCATTTGCTTTGGTCACACCTTTGTTTTGTCTGTGTTTTTTTTGTTTTTTCTTGTGATTGGTGTACGTGTTGCGTGTAATGATAGCAGAATTG
>JABUQX010024295.1:0-5000 GCA_015478945.1 Trachelipus rathkii
CAGAGGCATAAGATGATTGTTCTTGATCTCTATATTACCTCTATGCTTATTTATGAGGCAAGACCACACACTATCTTTTTAAATAATACTATCTTTTTAATTGCAACTGGAAGTCGTTTGCAGCTCGGCAACGTGATTTTAGCTTACGCTATAGTTTCATTTCGCCCCACCTATACCGCTTTTACCGCCTCTACGTCGTTATACTATATAGTACTAACGCCTTTACGCCTTCGGTCGCGCCTCCGGGGTCGCCTCCGGAGTTATCCGCCTTTTCGGCTTCTCACGTAGTCTGAGTTCATTCGAGATTTGCTTTCGTTATCGCTCATATAGTACTTATGCTACTGTTCCTAGTTATGGAGGTAGTGGTAGATGATTTTTTATACCTTAACCCCTCATTCTCTTTACCCCTCCACTAATATATATTCTTTAGTATTACTGCTATTATTATATTAAATAAATTAGAATATAGAAGGTGTTAGAATACGAACCTCTTCCTTACGCATGATACTATCAGTTTTATTGAGCTGTGTTAAAGAGAACTGCTTATTTTATTGCTTTACGCTAAGGGGCCTTTATAGGCTTAATAGATTAATAAAAAAGTTTTTTATATAAAAGTTAGTCTTTATTATTTTGACGCTTATAATTAGAATACTATTAGCTCCGCCCCTCCTAATAGAGCTTAATTTATATAATTTTTAATTTATATATATATTATAAATCAAAATAATATGGAAATATGTATATCGTTTATAATACATATTATTCTCTTTAATGAGATTCATTAGCGTTATAATTATTATAGATAGTGCTTTTAGATATTGTCAATATAATAGTGTGATTAAAAACGTTATATAGATTTAACTTTATCTAATCGGGTATTTTTGTTATGTAAATTATATAGTAACCTATTCGCCTAATTATAGTTGCAAACATACGTAAGGCTATGGAAATTGATTTTAAAAATAAATTAGGTAGATAGAACTATATTATTATTTTATTATATTATATATATTATTATATTATATATATATATATATATATATAGTATATATATATTAATATATATTAATAATATATTTATATATATATATATATTATAATATATATATATATAAATTATACTTAGGGCTATATAATATATATAAGGTCCTTTGATTTTAACTATGAAACAACTTATTTAGGATAATACATTTTTATAAACATAATGTCAATCTACAATATATATATAAATTTTCACAAATATAAAAAAATCAACTAAGAAAAAATATAATAAATTAAATTAAATATATGGCATAAATTTCGAGCTACATTATATATTCTCTATCTATTTCGATTCCCTAAGAGGGTAATTATTAGGACCTTTATCAAGAAGAATACGATGGGGTAGTAAAGGAGTCATAAAACTTATGTGTAAAAATCCTGGATGATTGATTATATTATCTTTATTTTCATAACGTTGGTTATTAAAAAATAACGTGACGAACGTAAGTAGAAGTATTCAGTTGCGGTCTGGATCATTTTATTGTGCGTAAATTATTGTATCACCGGGAAGGATGGTTTTGAAATTTGGAATTAATTTCTTTTATATACAATATTAGATAATCAGTAATACTATATTTATTCCTTGATCAGTCCTTTTGATTTGATTGATCATACCGCTTGACTATCTCTGCTGACATTTGTGAATAGTCTTACATGGTCCTACTGACTTACTGATTTTGTAGATTATGCTTTGTCAACCTAATTGGCGAATGTGGGTTTTATTGATTGTCCAGACGGAGATCATATGTGTGTTGGTTATACTAGCTTATCGTCTTGTAAATAAATACACACACTCTTTAACTTGTTAAAGATGTGTTTGACCTGTACATAAGACCTATCAAAGCTCTGAGGCTTTATAACAATACATTACTCCTACAACTAGGGGTCAGAGAGAGCTCCTTTATTTATAACTCTATACTACTTCACTATACGCTTGTATCTTCACACACTTAACTTATATAACTTATATATATAGACCTCATGTACACTTGTATTAATTACTATATATACCTTACTGATACCTCATTACTTAATATTTATAACTACTATACTTATATAATAGACCAACTACTATATATATATAACTACTGTAACTTATCGTATTAGTAGTATAATAACTACTTAAACTAAACTATACTCTTAAACTTAAAACTACTAACTATTAATATGTCATGCATGTATATTTATATACATACTACTATTAATATCAGTATTATAACGTATATAGTACTTAACATTTAACTACTACCGCTTAATATTGATTAATTAACTATAACTATATATTAATTACTAATAACTACTACACTATTCTAAAATTCATATTATTAACTTAACTATATACTATATAATTAGCAGCTCCTACTAACTGATTATAACATATATAATTATTATAATTATTTATTTTAATATTATTATTTTTTAATTTTATTTTTTTATTAATTTTATTTATTTTATTATTATTAATTTATTTTATATTTATATTATTATTATTTATATAATTATTATATTATTTTATTATTATATTTATTTAATATATTATTAATTATTATTATTATTATTTATTATTGTTATTATTATTATTATTTATTATTATTATTTAAAATAAATATTATTGTTTTATTTTATTTAATTATTATCTATTTATAATAATTATTTTATTTAATTGATGACATTTTTTATAAGGATATTTGTTTTGATACTAGTTATTTAATATCTGGGTGTGTATTAATTCATTATTTCTCGATATAGTTTAATATAAATATACTGATATATGTGGCCACTTTTTCATCTATTTATTGTTCACTCAACCCTGCCTCCTGTCTACACATTTCTTCATATTATTTACCTTTCGTTTTATTGTATGCACTTTTTATAATTTTTTCATAGGTGATGTTGTTTAAACAATTGATAGGTTGTCGTCATTTATATACACGAGCGTTCTGTTATTTGTTTGACGTCTATTTCATATTCTAATTGTATGTGAGATTATTTGAGTTTTAATTTATTTATTATTTTATTTATTTATATACGATTTATTTCACTAATTAATTGCATATATAACATATTATTATTATTATTAATCATTATACTTTCTATAAGAGTAGGAATGATTTGATTTATTTTTTCATCTACAGACTATTTTCAATACTTTTATGTGTTATTCTTTGTTTTATGTATTTATCTTCATCTTTCTTCTTCTTATATCTCTATGGGTATTTTTTATCTTAACACATAAAACTTTCCCCGGGACCCGGCGAGCCTTGCGAGCGGGGCACCCCGCTCTGCGGGGACGGGGGGGACTATGAATATAGAGGGGGGGTGGTTGCTTGTAAGGCTCTCTATATCCTTCCGTGTCACTTTCTACATCCCTCTCATCCATAATTTATATAAAATCTATCCTTTATCTAAAATATCATTCTTCTTATTCGTGTCTAAGGTGTTTTAAACAAACTTTACGTATACATTCATCAAATTTAAACTGAAATAAATAGCCTAAGCACGGCCTAAGCTACTCATTTTTATAAGACTATAGGTGTGAAGCACAAAAAAATATATATCAATTTCTTTTTAATTTTTTTTAATATTAATTAAATTACATTTGAAAATCCAGTGTTTACTAATGTATTTAACCTCAAATCATTGAAATTACGTTACATTTTTTATTGATTTTCGTTCTGGAGTAACATCGTTAAATAGCTCATATATATATATATATAATATATATACTATATCTATATATATATATATTTTATATTATATATATATATATTATATATACTACTTATTATATATAGTATATATATATATATATATATATATATATATAATATATCATTATTCTTTATTCCTTTCATTTATAGTATATATACTTTTATATATATTTATATTATATGTTCTTCCTATATCTTTATCCTTATGTTATAATATTACTTATATCATTATCCTTATTTATGAGTTTACTTTTTCCTTTCTATTATGCATTTCTTCTATTATTAATTCTTCTTCGTGTCTTCTTCTTCTATTCTTTACTTTTTATTACACTTAACTTCTTTATCATTATAATTTACTTACTTCATTTACTTTATCTTTTTACTTTTATATTATTACTTATATATTCTTTATATTTTATATATCTTCTTATATTTTTATCTTGTACTACTTTCTTATTTATATTATTTTTACTTCTTCTTATTTACCTTCCTTTCCCTACCTGCCGTACCCCCCCGGGGGTTACTTACTCTATTACTACTTACCTTCCCCCTCCCTTGTGTTTAGTGATCAAGTGAGAACTCAAAATTTTGGTTATTAACGGACAAGCTGCAGAAATTCCTCCCTGGTTCTGACATCATCTCTGGAAAGCCCCGAGCATTTTGGATGTCACGGTTTTTGAGTTTATCTTTTGAACTCCTCTCATAACCATACACATGTGACTGAAAAAGAAAAAGGATTCAAGGTGATGTCAGGATAGGAACTCACAATAGTCGGGCATATTAGAAATGAGAGAGAGACCGTGCGTGAATGATCGATTAGCAGCTGGCACGAGCGAAGGCGAAGAACAAATTTTGGTTGTCTATGATTCGATACTGATTTGTTATGTATTTTCTTGTACTGAAATCAAAAATCGCATTGGATATTGTCTATTAACCTCCAATTTTGATGCTATTCACAAGTAACCCTGAAATTTTTTTCAAAAAAAAATTATTTTCCCGTGAACAGAGGCAAAACGTTGGGTATACAAAGAGATAATGCAAATAAAACATGTTTTTTTTTTCCCAAATATATAATATATATATGCTCTAAAAATTTCTAATAAATTTATAAAATAGTAAAAAAAAAAAAAATTCTCATCTGTAATGTTTTCAAGTGAATGGCGGTAAAACTAGACCTTATAGACAAACGTTAATATAATTTCTTATTCAGCGCAAAAAATACATGAAAAACGAGTCTGATATACAAAT
>JABUQX010024295.1:12500-15000 GCA_015478945.1 Trachelipus rathkii
ATGTGTTTTTCAGCAATTTTTCTTTTAAATATTGAGGAAAACCATTATTAATTAATGGCTTACATATTCTTTTTATTTCTTTTTCAAAGAGCTCCCAATTAGATGTTATTTTGTGGGCTCTGTGTATAAGTGTTTTTATTATAGATATTTTATAGGCGAGAGGTGTGTATGAATCGAAATTCATATAGACTCCCTTATCGGTGTTTTTAACGTAAATATCTCTTTCAATTGTGCCATCGTTGGTTATTTTCATTTTCACATCTCAAAAATTAAATTTATTGTTTGTGCATTCCTTATGTGTAAATTTTAATTTGGTATTGGTCTGAAGTTTGTGGATAAAATTTTGAACGCTGTTATGATCTTTAAAAATGACACATGTGTCATAAACGCATCTCAAGTAAAATTAGGGGTTAAAGATATTATTTTCTTTAAGAATTTTGATATCTATTTCAGATATATGGAAGTCCGCGAATGTTGGTCCGATGACCGATCCCATTGAGACTCCAATTTTTGGAATCCAAGTTTGTTTTTAAATTAAAAAGACGTTTTTGTGGTGCAATTTATGAGCAGTTTTTTCAAAATTTCTTTATTATTATTATTATTATTATTATTATTATTATTATTATTATTATTATTATTATTATTATTATTATTATTATTATTATTATTATTATTATTATTATTATTATTAATTTTATTATTATTATTATTATTATTATTATTATTATTATTATTATTATTATAATTATTATTATTAATTATTATTATAATTATTATTATTATTATTAATTATTATTATTAATTATTTTATTATTATTATTATTATTATTATTATTATTATTATTATTATTATTATTATTATTATTATTATTATTATTATCCTTCTAGGTGCGCCGATTCATTATTCACAATAATCCCATTTCTCTATGTTCTTTAAATAAGTATTCGAATCGGTCCTACAGTGGAAGAATTAAATGCAGGTTCCTTCATCTAACCTTATTTTGTTTTGCTTTTAAGGATATTTTAAGGAATGCTGAAATGGTGATCGTTTTTATACTATCTTATTCTTTGTCATCTTTCTTTCTTCATTACGTTTTTCCTTTTAATGATTCGCTAGACATTTTTTTTTCATTTTTTCTCATAGCAGAAGTTTGAACGTCCACCTCTCATTCTTTACAAGCATTAATAAATTGCAGCATTCTTCAGGGTTATCATCTATGGCCTTTCCTTCTTTCTACAATTCTTTTGCAACCTTCTATAATGTCAGTTAAACTCTTATAAGCTTGTATGTTGATAACACCACTTTTGATCTTCAAAAGTAACTTTTCTGATTGAAATCATTAGTTGCTAAAAAAGGTGGCCTTATATTTACTGTCCTCTAATACTTGCATTTTTAATTAAGGCAGAGGAAATGGGTTTTTTCAATAACTCAAATTCTCAATTTCTCATCTACTGCATAACTTTGGTCTTCTAAAACAAACAACTTAAACTTTCTTCTGTCCTTAACCTTTTATTCTTATCCTTTTCATGAGAACGTAACATTATTTTTTCTACAAAATAAGCTTCTAATGGGTTGAGAGTACTAGGGGACCTTAAGATGCTCTCCACAAACCCCAGTTGCCTGCTCTGTGTATGAGCGAGTTCGTCTTTGGGTTTGTGTTTCTTACATTTGAGGTGGTTTCACTCAGATGGCTTTTTAAAAGGAAGGAGTTTAGCCAGTTTCGTCTCAACAATTCTTCGCTTTCACCGATTCCTTCCAATCTCTCACTCTAGTCGCTAAACTGCTATATAACATTCCTTTTAATATAGCAATACAATGAGCACTATTCTTCTGAACTCTTTTATCGCAGACCTGCTCTTTTAGGGATAAATCGTGGAACTCGTCATCCATCATAGCCTCATAACTTCTCTATCCAGTTTTAAATCCGCAAATTTAAACGCTAAACGCTAAACGCTAAAAGCACTCTGCTGATGAACTCTGGAATAAAAATTCCTTCTTATTTCACGTACTATTTTAAACAACATTTTCAGGAACTGTTTGGATTTTTAATCTAGGAATTCGTCCCGGTTTCTTCTCATTTCATATATATATATATATATATATATATATATATATATATATATATATATATATATATATATATATATATATATATATATATATATATATATATATATATATATATATATATATATTTATATATATATTTATTTTTATATATCTCTAGGGCATCTTTATATATATATATATATATATATATATATATATATATATATATATATATATATATATATATATATATATATATATATATATATATATATATATATATAAATATATATATAATATATATATATAATAATAATATATATATAAATATAAATATATAAGTAATTAATCTTTACTAATAATAATATATATATACTTATATATATATATATATATATAAATATAAATGGCGAAGCTATTTACAATCTTTTGGAGGGCCTTATTTAGATT